>JAQIWN010003390.1:0-13241 GCA_034699025.1 Entomobrya cf. arborea Gr-Col-00668
GGTAGTCATTGTCTACACAGCCTTAGCTGGCTTGAAAATAGCGTAAATAACTGGTGAGTGAGACAGAGTTGCTCACCCAAGTTATATGATGGGCTTAAGGTAGTCATTGTCTACACAGCCTTAGCTGGCTTGAAAATAGCGTAAAGAACTGGTGAGTGAGACAGAGTTGCTCACCCAAGTTATATGATAGGTCTAAGGTAGTCATTGTCTACACAGCCTTAGCGGGCTTGAAAATAGCGTAAAGAGCAGGTTTGTGTGTTCCTCACCTAAATGATGGGCCTTAGCAGTAGCCTACACATTCTTAGTTTAGCTTAGCCACCACGCTTACGCGTGCAATTTTTAAGTGATTCCGCAGTTTAGATTTCGGAGCCACCAATTTTGTCAAAAAAACCTTTTTAACGAAATTTGGTTTTTGCTACTTCCATGTCAGTTTCCGATAGGCCCATTGGAATAAATTTTGACAGGCAAATTTTAATCCAAAATTTGACTTTTGGAGCTTATAAATTTGGAGGTGACTCTAAACTAAAACCAATTTTATCAATTTTTTAAAACGAAACCATGCTTTTTGGCACCGCCAAATTAGGTACGGGAGAGTATTAAAATCTTTTATCAAATTCTTTCTCTTTTTTCGGAGGAGTAACTTTTAAACCAAACAAAACTTGTTTAAGGAAGAGCCCCCTGAAACCAAATTTGTCTGCCAACTTTTTAAACAAAATTTCGTTTTTGGCTTTTCAAAGTTTGAATACAGGTAAGCCTCCCTAAAATAAAATTCATCTGCCAACGTTTTAACCAAAATTTTGGTTTCGGCGCTTCTAAGCTTAGATACGGATGAGCCCCTTAAAACCAAATTCGTAAGCCAAGTTTGTATTCAAAATTTGGTTTTGGTTCGGGCCAATTTGCTGACGGGGAAGCCTATTGAAATAAAATTTGACCACCAAGTTTTCAGGCAAAATTTTCTTTTGCGTGCAATTAAATTTGTTGACGGGGTAGCCCACTAAAATATATTTTGTCATCCAAGTCTTCAGCCAATTTTGATACGAAAATAAGCTCGTATGCATACAACGATAAGCTTGTATACGTGCGTAGGTACAAATTTTTATTCGGAATTTGACTGTCAAAATTGGTTTCAGTGGACTCCCCAGCAATTAAATTTAGCAAACCAAATTTATGTTAAAAATTTGGTTGCCAAAATTCGTTTAAGTGGACTCCCTGGAAAATAAAATTTGGTAGTGACAAGAATTAAAGCTTTTTTCGAAATTTGGTTGCCAAAACAGGTATCAATGGACCTGATGAAATAAAATCTGGCTTTCGAAATTAGTTTCAGTGGACTTTGGCAGTGCTGAAATGAAAATTCGTGAAAAAGGTTTACTTGACAAACTTAATGGTACTGGAATCTAAGCTACAGAAACACTTTAAAATTGCACGCGTAAGCGTGCATTGACTAATTTTTAGTTCTAAATATAAATCTTCTAAAATTAACTCTAAAAGGATCATGCAAAATATTTTTAATTAGAAAAACATTTCATTTTAAAGTTTTCTTTAAAAAATTAAACTGCATAATATTTCATTCAAAGTGAATTCAAAAACAGTTGTAGACTATAATTAGATACATATTTAATCTTGAAAAATTGCGCGCCTAAAAACCTTTTTTTAAATTGTGTTGTAAGTATACACTTTTTTATTTAAAACGGGTTTTAATTGAGGATTTCGGTTTTCGGAATAAACATAAAATAATTGATTCATGTGATCAAAGTGAACAAATGTTGATTTTATGTCTTTTCAAATGGTAAGATGCTTCGATATTGTGTCTTGGACTTACAAAAAGAAATTAACGTTTGTACAGTGTAACTATATACTATTCATGTATCACGGCTTATAACATTTTTTGATTTAGAATATTTCTCGTTTAGAATTTTTCTTATTTAGACTTTTTCAATTATTTTTATTTTAGAGTTATTTTATTTAGAATAATAATTTAGAAGAATAATTTTTTTAAGAACTCAATTAGAATAATTTTCGTTATACCAGTTGTACTTAACATACCTTTATGTCATCCATGAAGATAAGATCATATACAAACACGATAAGCTTTTATAGATATGAAGTGTGCGGTCCATCACAACGCACTTATATGATGATGCATTGCTTTCTAGTATTACTACTGGCAAGCTCAATAAAGAACGTTTGTGTCCTACATACGAGCAGTTACACGGCAAGAACACTATCAACTCTAACCCATCTAACATTGATTAACATTTGACCAATAGCAACAAAGCAACCACTAATAAGAATCTTCAATAGTTCCTCAGCAAGGCTGTTTGATTAGGAACACTCCAGCATTAAAATGTTAAAACCCAAATTTCTGAACAAAATTAAATGAATGGCGTCAGCTTTATCTAAATTTTCACACACAAGCAACAAAGTCAATGAATTTTGGTTGAAGCATACGTCGTTCGTTCAATTTTATTCAGAAATTCGGGTTTTAACATTTTACTGCTGGAGTGTACAATATTCCATGCTCTAACATACTAGGAAGACCAAATGCTACTAGGGCTATTTGATTTCATACAGCCGATGTTTGTGTGTACCCTCAGCTCATAATATAATGATGAACAATTTGTTGATTGCAGTCATAGCTGTTTCAGTGTTTGGTGGGCGAAGTTGTTTGACTGTTGTTTTTGCTCTTCGGAGTAGCTGTATTTATAACCAAAAATTTACCCAAAACTCAATTTATTTAGTTTTTGTCACAATTTTTTTGAACTTGTCCGAAATTGATTCACCCAATATTGATTTTGGTTTCGTGGTGAGTAGGTTATAAAATTTATTTTCGGTTAGGCATTTAATAATTTTTTGCTGCTTAGCGTCTTTTGATTGTGATGAAGCAATTAGTAAAGTTTTGTTTAGTAAGTTTTTTTTTAGTTTGATATGTGAAAGTGAGGGGTGCAAATATCTAAACTTGAAACATTTTCCCATTTTTAAGATTGTTTTTTGTTTCATTTTGTGAGTTTAAATAGTGAGTATTTTTTCTACCAGACAAACTTTTCGAAAAGTTTTTTTTTTCGATTTCAGACCCAATAACATAATTTATTGATCGTACGCTAGGACAGTTTTGAAATATTTATCTAACTTGGTATTTTTAAATTTATTCTTAGTTAAAATCTCTGTGGTCTCTTGTAAAAACTCTGTTGAATGTATAATTTTTCGGGAAGTGTAAAGCCGTGATAGTGATTTAAATTTCATCTTGAATTTGCAGATTTCGGTAAAAAAAATTAACTTTTTTTTTGACTACTCTGGCTTATGGAAGTGCATAGTGCGTATTGTTACAAAATCGAAGCTTAGTAAGTCCCGTTAATGATATAATAACTATTTTAAAAAACCAAAACCCAAAAATCTTGGTCTTTAAATACAACGTTAAAGATTTAATTTGTATTAGCTGTGTTATCAAATTTACAGGCTAATAAAGGACGTGAGCATCCGTCTTTCGCTCAACATGGGGAAGGCAGCAAACAGCGCAGCCTATTGGAAGGCCCAGAAGCTCTTGCCAAAGGCTAAACAACGACCACAAGATCAGTATACGGATTTTATAAAGTACAGAAGAGAACTCAACAATTCTACGACCTTGTATTCATCAAATCCTCGCATTGAGCAAATTTCTGCCTTCAAACCATCGTCATGGTTATTTGAGCCTTTAAAAATCGTTTCCCAGCCGTATCCAGTGATGGTAGAGTCCAAACTTGAGTTTGAAAAGATGCTTCATGATATAAGCAAACAGCGGGTAATTGCAGTCGACTTTGAAGAACATCATCTCCATTCCTTTCTTGGGATGCAAATGTATATTCAGGTCTCCACCGAAAGTTTTAACTACTTAATCCATGTTCCGTCATGTTTTGTGATGATCAAAGAGGATTTGCGTCCCATCTTGGAGTCCACGTCAGTAGTGAAAATAGTGCATGGAGGCGATTCTGACGTCCTGCACCTCCAAAGAGACTTTGGAATATTTGCAGCAGCAGTAGTTGATACACAACATGTGTACAACTATGTACATGGAATCACTGAGAAGAACTTTAGGATTGGATTCAAATCAATGGCTAATGAACTTCTGAAGTCTGCGTATCCTGCGGACTTTGACGGCTCATTACAGCTTGCAGACTGGCGCATCCATCCCCTTCCAGAAAACATGAGGTTATACGCAATGTATGATACATATTTGCTATTAAAATGCTGGAACATTTTACGGATTGATCTAACTGATTACGCTTGGGAGTTTTCGTCCTTAAATCCTTTTGATAAAAGCAAAATCATGACAGGAAAATGCTACAAAGGTAAAATATACCCTTATTCTGCAAACGATGCTGACAGGATGGGCGTTTCTTGGGCAAATCGGCTCCTTTTCACATCATTACACTCTTGGCGTCAAAAACGTGCCAAGTTTGTAGACGAACCACCAACAGAAGTCCTCAATACTAAGGAGTTAGTCGCTATTGTGGAGAAACAGCCGAAAACGGAGGAAGATTTAAAATCCGTCTTTGCTCCCTACAATATTCCATTCTGGATTAAGGAAGTCAAAGATGAGATCTTTGATCTAATTTCCGGTGCACAAGTCCCGATGCCAATGGATGTGGATGATAGCTGGGATCTACAAGACTCAAAACAAGACAAAGCTAATGTGTCAGTCTCACCTGCTCCTGTGGCCTCAATCAATTCTACATCTGGAACCAAAATACGGGATAAGAAGACAAAGTCGCATATTCGAGATACTACAGCGCTGGTGAAACTACCTGAAATTCGCAAAAAGTGGATTTCCAATCCTCCCCGCGGCATTGTTAAATCCAGCCAAAAGCGACCATTGAAGTTGAAACCTGGCACTGGACTACCACGTACACCAAGAATCAGAAGACCATTATCCCCAGCTAGCAAAAAATACCAGCGTAAGCGACGCACCTTCAATTATAGAAGAAACTTGAAAGAGCGTAAATGCAAGATCCGGGTAGAAATCACTGAGGAAGATGGTTATTCGTCCTCTGACGAATTTTGAAAACAGCAGTTGGTGAGTAATAAATAATTTAAAGCAATAATTTTAAATATGGATATTTGCGAAGCACCGACTCTTTGTATTTATTCGTAGATTAATCATGGGTTTTTATTCTATTTGATATCATAGGAGGGCTGGACGGTTTCACGGAGCACCAATACAGTTTATTGAATCTTCGATAATTAATAGTTACTAAATTTTTATTAGTATTCTTCTTGTATTATGATGTTATTTGTTGATATACTTGAACTTGAACTATATAAATGAATTCCGGGTTTTCATTATTGTTTTTTATTAGATAAATAAATTTTTACTTATCACTTGCAAATTAAAATCCTAATTGTCCTAATGGTCTGATGTTTAAAGGCAAATACTCATATTTAATCGATAATTGCATACGTATACTAGCAAATACATGTACTTTATTTTTATTAGTCGGCAATTTACATGTTTTTTGTACAGCAAAACGAAAACAAACAAACATTGTCATTGTTCAGCAAAGAAGTCGAGAGACGAGATAAATGTCTAAAGCGAAAAAAAATTAAACTTCAATTGCATCCAATTTAGTTTAAGTGTGGTTTTTCCTAAGTTAGTTCTTTGCGTCATTAAACTCATAATCATATTCTTACACTCAAACTAATGCTTGCGCAATGTCATACTTTGCCTATCCAAACGCTATTTTAATCGTTATCCGATTTATTAAAAAACATTGTAGTCACTACGATATAAATTTAGTATAGATTTCAGTCAAGATTGGGTCGTTAATTCGAGGAGGGTAGGCTAAAAAGTATGGACTTGTAATTACCAACCCAAGTCCAGATTGGGTCCATGACTCGAAGTCGGTAGGCTCAAAAGTATGGACTTGTAATTACCAACCCAAGTCCAGATTGGGTCCATGACTCGAAGTCGGTAGGCTCAAACGTATGGACTTGCAATTAGTAATTACCAACCTAAGTCTAGATTGGGTCTTTGGTTCAAAGTCAGTAGGCTCAAAAGTATGGACTTGTAACTAGTAATTACCAACCCAAGTGTAGATTGGGTCGATGGCTTAAAGTGGGTAGGGTCAAAAGTATGGACTTGTAATTACCAACCCAATCGTAGATTCGATCTATGGTTTAAATTGGGTAGGCTCAAGAGTATGGACTTGAAATTACCAACCCAAGTGTAGATTGGGTATATGGTTTAAATTGGGTAGGCTCAAAAGTATGGACTTGTAATTACCAACCCAATCGTAGATTCGATCTTTGGTTTAAATTGGGTAGGCTCAAGAGTATGGACTTGAAATTACCAACCCAAGTGTAGATTGGGTATATGGTTTAAAGTGGGTAGGCTCAAAAGTATGGACTTGAAATTACCAACCAAAGTCCAGATTCGCTTTGTTAGTCGACCTGGTGGGCATGGATGCGTGGATTATGAAAATAACAATGACTTCAGTTCAAGTTCAGCTCGGTATTCTACGTGGTTGGCAGTGTATTTGGGTGTAAGTAAATATCCAACCTCGGTCAGTTTTAAGTATATGACTAACAGATAAATTAGTTGTTGGACTAAGGATGCGAAGCATTATAATAATACTAGTAATAATAACTAGTAATACAATCGTTGTCTGAAGCACAAAGACATGAAAAATTGAATCAATATGAAACGACTTTTCTACGAATGATTTTAATCATTTTAGGTTTAGAATTTGTGTATTATAAACATTTACTTATTGTGTTTTCAATGTTTATTTCATCACATATGGCCAAAAAAATAATGGTAGGCTTCAAATGTTGTACTAAAAGAAAATACTCAAGTATCAAAAGATAAGTATTAAGTTGTCTTGTTACTTAGTTATTAGTCTTATTAGTTGTTGTTGTTGAAACTGTCATTTTATTACAGGATTTGTTCACATTTTTACATCGAGTTTTAATACACATGATTAAAGAAACCACTAATATTCAATGCTAGTACAACAATACGCAAACCTATATAGGAGTTCTGCAACTAAAGACTAGTTTTAAACTTACAATCCTACCTACGTACAATTTGTTAATTGTTAGTTTAAACCATTTAATTTTTACAATAAGTTAATTTGCTTTATAATATACGTGATAATTTACAACAATATATAATTCATTTCACATTTTCGCACTTTTACTCCAATGATCTCTCGTGTTAAAGTACTAGGTGTCAGGCTCTGTACCATATACCATTCTTATTAACCTGTAAAGATTGAATGGGTTGATTTATGTTATGTTAGCAGTACAATATATACTAAATACATATTAAGAAGCAAGTTTTATAAGAATAAAAATCAATCCATACCTCTCAATAACTGGCTTTCCTTTTGGTGTATTGTACACCAGACTCATTCCATCTTGAAAAATCAGATTATCCAGTCTTTCATTTACAACGGATTGAATCGCGTTTGATGCTCCAAATATATCGCCAGTGCCATCTTCATTTAGTTTTGCCTTGAGAACAAAAATCCACACATACCAAGCATAGTTGCTACTAAGTAATCCTTCGTCGATTAATCGCTGAAAACTTGCAAAGCTTTGTGCCTTGTACATGGTGTAGAATATCAAGTTTAGAGCTTCTGATTGAGTAGGATTTAGACACATCTCCATTTTGACTTTTTGCACATCAAAATATTCTTCTCGCCTTGGTAATATGTCCCTGAAGAATTCCATTTTAGTTTGAAATGGATCAGCGGTCAGCTTTAAAAAAGGGAGAAATATGTTGTTAGATTTAGATACGTTCAGTACGGACAGTTTTCAGCAAACATATGTATATTTACCTTTGTCTTGCACAGCAAGTTCTTCCATGTCTCGTCATCAGTAACCTTGCTCCAAATTTCATGATAATTAATCAAAGCTGGGACCAAAATAGGCCATTTGTTCGAATTTAGACTGCTGCCGGATTCACATTCTTCCAAGCCAAATTTAAAACACCTAAACGCACATGAAAAACGTTTTCAATTGCATATACCTTTGAAGTATATATATATATTATGTATGAAAGTTTATTTTCTTACGTTGGTTCCAGCTCCAGTTTTGACTTTGTAAAGGTCCAATCACTAGAAACCTTTAATTTCAATCAAGTCAAAGAAATTACATTAAAAGTCATACAAATGTACAAAATAATAAACAAATGTGTTCCAAAAATAATTATTTTTGTACGCACCATGTACTTGAAGGGTATACGGGCTTTGTTTAAGATTTGTTGATTCAAGTCACTTTGATCTGGATCCAGATTTGAGTTTTCTTTCACTAAAGTGACCTTTTCAGCAGAGTTTATGCTTTCAACATCAGAATCAGGACCACTTAGGGTACAATTTGGTGTTACAGGCTGGTAGTCGTCATCGCTACTATTATCTTCATCATCATTTAACTGATTCTTCGGAGCACCGATGTCAACGTCAATATTAAAAAGTAACTGTGAATACTTTGTCCCGACTGAAGCGTCCTTAAGCCTGTCCAACAGCTCAGATGGCAAATCTACACTTATCTTGTCCCAGTGTTCAACAATCTTGTTCCATGTTTCCCCAATACATGTTCCAAGGTTTGCCTTTGAAACAAAAATATACATTTTGATTGTTATTATTATCCTTAAACGAATAAAATAATGTTTAGTGCATATTTTGAAACAGTCAGCGATTACTTTTGCGTGAACTTGCAACTGAAACCAGCCATCAAATACTTTAGTTGGGTCAGCAATCAAAATCATTTGTTTGACTATATCCAACTTTTTCATTAAGACGTTTGATGGCTTGACTGGAGTACTGGTATCCAACGGGCCACTGTTGTAACCTCTTTTGGTACTGGGTGTTGACTGTCGTATGCACATGTCATCGTAGCATGGCGATCCCTTGTGTTTCTCACTTTTCTGGAGAGATTTTATCTTGTTTTTAATTTGCAACTTACTATAGTTGTTCAACTGGAATATTTTAAAAATCAATGCTTAAGGAATATGTATATAAAAATTTTAAACTCAAAAATTAAATTGCTTGTAACTTGTATGACTGACTGACTACCTGTAAGCTTTGCTGTAAGTCGTCCAACGGCCATTCGATTGCATCAGGATTCTTCTTCCGCCATTTTCGAATAAACTGCATTATCCGCTTCCCTTCCTCAACAGTAAACTTTGGTTTTCCCATGTTTTTTATCCACACAATATGTATACAGGTCTATGTTTGTATATTTTCAGCCGATTTTAAGATTGACAATTACTTACTACGATTTTTTGCAACCAAAACTTCTCTAATCACCTTTAGACAATGTATATTGGCGATTCTATGATATTTTATAAAGACTATTATTGGGTAAATTTATTAACTGACCAAACCTGAAAGGTACAATAGCTAATGTACACACAAACACTTTAAAATCGCAGTGATATTAATCCGTTATAAAAAATTTATAAAACACTAACGAAACAAAAACAAAACGACAAAAAAATGTCACAAAAAATAACTGAAACTTAGTCCCAAACTTAAATTTAGCACGACACGAATCTCCGTAATGGTTCTTCCTTTTTGGAAAACAACAACTCAATTTTGTACTAAACTATATCACAAAAAATTATGCAAGGAAAAGCAAGAAAAAATCCATTGAAATTTATATTTTCTATGATAATTCCTCAGCAATGGCGACAACAAATTTTTCAAGTGTATCACCTGCACTTTGCACACAGTTCTGCAACTTTTTCAAAATGAGATTTTCAATTTTATCCTCTTTGTATAAAGCAGGAAAACTTTCCTTTAAAAGAACCTTTACGTTGGTCAAAACCAAATACTGATGAGAATAATAGTCGACTTCTGACAACGTTGAATTTGGTGGTGGGGCAATTGGTAGCACGGCAAATTTTGTATGCTTATCTTTTGGTGCTATTAGCATGCAACATTTTTCACGAATTTTAGACTCAATTTTCGTGCAAAGTATATCCGAAATTCTATTAAAAACACATACTGGAAAAACATTCTTACACTGCTCTATTACTTGAATAATATCATTGTAATAATAAGTATCAATTTTAAACAACCAATCGCAGTATTCCTTTGGAGTTACTGGAATAACTGCATTAAATTTTAAACAATAATTTCTCATCAAATTCCAGTTTTGGATTTCTGCTGTTGAAAAGTTGGATTCGTTAAAACTAAAGGTTACAATAAAATTCAACAGAATATCTGAAACTCCATTCAGAATTACTTCACACATCGAGGGATCATTGCATTTCTCAAAATAGTCGTTTAGTAATTCCCTAGAATCAGTTGACAAATACAAGGTAAACATTCGGTTTAGTACAAACGTTGCTGTACAAACTACTTCATTGTCAGAATTTATACGTATGTTTTTTAATCCACTTAATCCAACACACATACTACGCCATCTACTGGAAGTATTAGCACTATTTTTAAAGTTCTTATCCAAAATGCCTAAATCCTCCTGTATTTCCTTTCGATACATTGCTCTTCTACGTCTTGAATTTGCTGTTCCATAAATAACAAACGCGATAACCGCTTCACAAGAACAAACCAGTCGAAGTTGATCTAATAATAAAAGATTTCAAAAAAGCAAAAATTGAATTTCTGAAACTTGAAATACAATATGTATACAAACAAGATTTTTGCAATAATTTTTTGTTCTATTTTCTTACCGTCTTTAATAAAATACAATTTTTGGGCGTCTTCCATAAAAGTCTTACGCACAATTTCATTTTTAATGCATTCAAGCAGCTGTGGTACAAACCCGTTAAAGTAGTTCGAAACTTGATTCTTTTTAACTGCTATGAAACTCTGAGAAGAGCCTTTTATCAATCTGTTTCTCATAAAATTCAAAATATCATCAATTCTACAACTACTTGGTTTAATGCTGCTACAAATCAACTCCTCTCGGCAATAAAGATACTGGAGAGAATTGTACATATTAAGAGTCTCCTCGACACTTTCAATCCAACTAACATAATTGACGCTTTTGTTGAGATTAAATTTTTCACATAAATAATATTGGAGCAAAGGCCTTTCGAATGGTGAAATGTCTTGATACTCAAACTTGTGAACTTCTTTAAACAACTGGTTGTAGTATTTTCGACATTTTACCTCCACTTCTGCGTCAGCATCATCATGCTTGTGTTCATAATAAAAATTACCTTGTCCCTTCAATAATCCGGGGTAGTATTGGTATGTAGGTCTTCCATGTACTTGTTTTAGACGGGTTGAATTCCAAAACAAAGCGTAACCAGGAACCCAGTAGTCCCTTGTACAATGGACTATAATTTCCTTGATGTATTTGAAGTTGTATCTTTGAAGTATTAGAGTTGTCCTTGAAAAGGGAATATTTTGACCTACATCTCGAAGAGTGAATACGACGTCTATGCGTCGATTGTTAAGTTTCTCTCGAACTAGCGTTTTGAATTTTGCCAGAAATGTTGTACCAAATCTCGAAGCATTGCCAAACCGTGCCTCAATATATCTTGAACTATAACAGCTACAACCTTTCTTTTTTATAATTTCTTCGTAGGATTTGCAACATTTGAAACGCCAACTTCCGACTTCATTCGCACTATAATTTATAGCATTTATGAAGCATTCACGCACAACCCCAAATGAATCTTTGCGATCATTGTCTTCTTGTTCATCTTCTTGACCATCACTATCAGATTCAGATTCACTATCACCAAGTATTTTACAACTCACTGCTCCAAAACGACGAACTTTTCTGTAAGCTACAACAACGTCTAATGGTATATCATTATGAGAACCAAAACATATTTTTATTAGACTTTTATAGTTTGCAAATGTTGTTGATGACCTATAATAATTTGGAAAGACTCTATTTATATAAACATTTGAAGGTAACATAAAATTTTTGCAAAACTTTAAAGCTTTAAAATCTTGAAATACTAATATTAAGCCATCTAGAAGAGTTTCATGTTGAATTTGTTGAGGCATTATGCTATAGCCTTCACAATTCTTTTTGAAATCAAATACCAAAATAATCCAAGCTTTACAAAACAGCTGTGAATCTCAGTGTTTGTAGTACCACCACACCTTCAACTTTCATAAATCTAGATGCACTAGGAAATTTCACAACATTAATTGATATAGATTGATCACTTAAATAATTTTGGGAATTTTAACTTTGTTGCAAATGAAATGTGCTGCAATAGTAAAGTTTTACATATTTTTGATGCTAAAAACCTTCTCTCAACTTTTCAAACAAAATACACGAGAACTTTAAATTTACGGAAGATTACGGAAGGATAACCAACAATTATATTGTATCAATTGTGTCGCGTATTTCAACTTTTAACATTGTATATGCACAGCTGCAATACATAATTCAAAATAACTCTGACTACAACAAACACAACGAATGCAGTACCTTATAAAATAGACAGTATAACGTAGTGCTGAAAAAAAGGCCAACTGAGTTTTCACTGACAACCAATGAGAAATGTAAACATTTGTCAGTTGTGTTGTGCACTGAATTTTTGCACTTGCGTTCCATTGAGAGGTATGGCTTGGCTTTTAACTATAGCACTACGTTTTTATACTTGTTGTTTAAAAATTCACTCTAATATGTGTAAACTTGATAGTCGGGATAAAATATACAGTAGAAAATGTAGTAAATTATCATTCTACATTCGTACAGTATCCTTGAGAATCGGGTTTAAGGACTACCTTTTGTGTTGTACTAATTTGGAATAAACTTAAACCAACCAAAAAAGCTCACACATATTAAAGCATATACTTTAGGTAACTCTGTGGCTATGGTTTAGTTGAGACTTAATCGCAAAACGATACGAAATAAAAAAAAGATTGAACTGATAAAACCGCCGTTACAACAAGCAAAGCTAACCAGAGATATTCACAAATTTAGGCAATTAAAACCAAATGAGTTTGAACTTTTAAACTACCAACTATTCGTAAACTTGACAAGTCACATGTTCTAATGTTAAATCTCCGGTGAGTGAGAGACTAAAACTCACTTATTATTTTGTACGGGGCATGGTTTTTTTCTGGCTAAAGTTTTTCTTCTGGTCACTTTTCTTTTATGAACTAGTTTGTTTGCTGGCCAAGTTTTTTTTGTGGCCAAGCTTTTTTCTGGCCAAGCTTTTTTCTGGCCAAGTTTTTTTTTCTGGCCAAGTTATTTTTTCTGGCCAAGTTTTTTTTTCTGGCCAAGTTATTTTTTCTGGCCAAGTTAGTAACTCTGGCCAAGTTTTTTTT
>JAQIWN010003391.1:0-13238 GCA_034699025.1 Entomobrya cf. arborea Gr-Col-00668
TTGGATAATTCAATAGAAAGAAATAGAATTGTAGATTTTGATTAGTCGAGTGAGTCGGGTAAATTGAAAGAAATAGATATTATTTTTTTCTTTCACAAAAACAAGTATAAAATATTGGTAGCATGGGATTCGAGAATATCTACTCATGTACATAATATTTGCACTCAAAATATTGAATAGGTGTGCTGCATGGATCATGTACCATTATTATATAACATTGTGAGCTTCCATTAAAACGCATTATGATTTCTTCCGTGATGAAAATTCAATGTAGCACTTGGAAAATTTATGCTTTTGTAAGAAAATCTAGAGGAATTGACGTCAACTAATTTAATGTATATGATATCGGGGTGATGATTTGGAAGATTAATAAAAAATATGAATGCAATGTAAACAAAATGGACGCATTAGATAGGCATACTTTATGTGTTGCTACAAAGTAGAATTCGACGCTTTGTACATTAGAGCGATGCAAGTTTTTTATAAGAAGTAAAGTGAGTTTAGTACAGTGAAAGGGAATTAAGTAAAGTAGATTACAAAACCCGTCTACATTTTTTGATCCCAACAAGACAGGAAAGAAATGGATATCACTTTGGAAGAGCGAACGGATTTTTATTTTTCAGATTGAAAGATGAAAAAACTCTTTTGTTAATATAAATGGAGACAATTCCACAAAAATGTACGTATTTCTCACAACGAAGATGTCATTGCAGTTTTCAAAATACATTTGAAAGAATGACGCGTTTTATCGTACGAAAGAAATTTTTTTTGAGTAAAATATGATTAAAAATTTAAATAGTGGAGAAATTTGGTTAGTACAATTTGGGATAAAGGATCAAATGTTGTGTTGCCAAATTAGTGTGTATACCTTTTCAAAGTCAATGTTGGTACGGACCACCCTGTGATGAAGGGGTTGAGGTGGACGAAAGTTACTGCCGAGAGGGGCTTTTTGATACTCCTTGTCCTCATTCCCTTCTTCGATCCTCATCAACTTTCTCAG
Source organism: Entomobrya cf. arborea Gr-Col-00668 (assembly GCA_034699025.1). NCBI lineage: Eukaryota > Metazoa > Arthropoda > Collembola > Entomobryomorpha > Entomobryidae > Entomobrya > Entomobrya cf. arborea Gr-Col-00668. The sequence goes on from JAQIWN010003391.1 coordinate 1,001, forward strand.
GTAGAATAGCTGTTGTTTTGTAATATAGATCGGTTTGTTTAGCACCACCCACGTGACTGTCTCATGACAAGCTGGCATAGTTGTGGAGCCTTCGTAGGTCATGTAGTGATCCGTATTTGGCAGAAGGGCTTGCAGGGATAAACGTTGAACTTGGGCACTTTGCCCTGCATAAATATAAATACAAATATATTTAAAACTTAATTGCTCACAAAAACTCGTAAAATTAAATAAAAATTACATATTATAAAGTGCACTCACCGCTAAACGTAATTTTACTTAGTTGATCAGTCAATAGCCGCAGTTCTGGATTGGATAGGTCTCCAACCTTTAAGAAAACAAATTAAGTCAAGCAAATTTAGTTGTAGCTCCAAATCATCTAAAAATGATTTACACACACTACCATGTCATCGGAACTGTGTCGTATTCCAAGTGTAGAATTTACCAAAGCCTCTTGTTCTCCTCTGTCTCATAAATAATTCCGATTTTTCATTCAATTAAGCTATTATTTATGCAGCAGAAGGTGTTTTCCACTTTATTGTCAAATTTGCAATGTTCACGCACCACCACCAAAAACCACACGCTACCTTGCAAAAAAGCCCATACATAAATACATACACGACATGCATCATGCAAGTACATATAATTTAATAATATTTATTATTGGCACTGAACAAAATTAGTTTGCTCTACTGAACTGCATTACTACGCCTACATACTATTCCATTTCATATATTTCTTCCCAAGTTTTTTTCTTTCCATACCCCCGCCAACTGCTCCATCAAATCCAATAATATGCATGTCGTTTTCAAGAACTAAAACTTGTTATTGCACGCACGCACTCTCACACATGCAATTTAAGTTGTATCCAAATATCCATGCAAAAGAAAATCACTAAAAAATTGTAACAAGGAAATCCCACGCAAAAGCAAGCACCCTTATTCTCCCCCTATTTCCACCTTGGTTACCAGGTTAATATCACTCCACCACCATCACCGGTGACAATGGTTGGGGTGGAGTAGCAGCCAAATTAAAGTAAAATGCACACACAGAAAAAAAAGTATAAATTTGTTTATTTGTATGTTTTTCAGTCACGCCATTACGACTACAACTACTTACCGTAATCTAATCTACTTTTATTACACCTTTTACTTACGTAACAGCATTGCAAATGTACATATAATCCTCACTATTATCATCAGTCGGAGACCATGAACCTCCAATAGGTCATTATTTTCATGCGACTTAGACAACTGATACCATTACTTTTTATTTCTTTTTTTTTTTTGCTTTTGGTGTCACGTGACAATAACAAAATGTCCACAAAAATCAATGCTACGCAAAAACAATTTTTTTACTAACGCATAACAATATTTTACACTTGGTCTTGTTCTCTAATGACCAGGTAAAATTAGCTAAAATGCTAGGATTTATTCACTGGATATTACCCTTTTCTACTGTCGTATTTGCTCGCTTGCATACAAATATACAAAATGAAGAGGGTGAAATCAAATATATTTCATTGTCAACATTACCATCATAAAATACACATAGATAAACAAATATACTAACTAAATAGCACGCCCTTTACGTCTCTTTAAATTATTGTGCTGACCATTTCTCTTTCTCTTCTTTGCCATTCATCATTCCTTTAGAATAATTTACGAACTTTTTCCCTTTCACCATTTTCATAATAACTCAAACATGAAACACCAACAGATACGACGTGTGTATTAAAAAGCAAGCCAGTTAGTAAAACGGAGAGAGAGAGCGAGAAAAGTTGAAAGGAATCCAGGAATTATTATTTGCATAATGATTTGCATGTTTATCTATTAAACAATTTTGCTTTGCCAGGTTTTAAATAAGTATAAATCACAGCAGAAAGTAGCAGCAAAGCAAGCTAGCAAAAATTAGTGGAGCGTGCTTTCCTTTTTTTGCAAATTCAGCAAAAAAGAGTTTAGTTACGTGTGTAATTTGAGCACAGTATACAGGTACAAAGAGAGAAAATGAATGAAATACATGGTACTTTGACAAGCTTAATTTTGCCAACTTTCTACAAAAGAATATAAACTGACTCCATAACACCAGAATAAAGTGTTAATGTAACTGTGTAACACTTTTATATTTCATCATCACAAATTTTGTGCGCTTTAATTCACCCACCCTTATAAATATTAGCCCATACAATTTTAAATGAGCTCCCATAAAAAGATTTTCCTTTGTAAAACAAAAAGGTAATTAACTAAAGAATGTCACTATGCTCTGGAATGTAATTCTTCAAATACATTAGGAAACTGTGACATAAATAGTACGTAATAGTTGTCATATTGTCATTCAAATGTAAATCGTAAAATAAAACAGGATTACATTTCTACGTCTTATTTTCATGAGAAAGTTTATAATTTAAAAATTACTATAACATGTCAGGCAGGTGTCAAGGGAATATCAAATTTCATCTGAGCAATAACAAAACGGTAATAGAAAACCGAGTAAAAAATTGTCCTTGTTTCAAATTTTCTTGTAAAATCCAATAATAATATTATTACTCTACATAGAACACGTCGACCAAACATGTTTTTATTATTCATTCATTTCCATTCTTCTTCTTTGTAAAAACCTACAATAAAAATACGGTATTTTCTTTTTTTTTTATTCTCTTGCTTCCTACAAAGCAGGAAGGAAGCACTAATATAAAAAAAAGAGAAGAAAAGAACTAAAGGTACATAACATGTATTCACAATTCACAGATGAAGTCCCTGTTCTTTCTCCGAAAAAAATGGAGAAAAGAGAATTTTTTAGTGTTGTGGTGATCTTGACGGTGATAACGACGTTGATGATTATACGCTTTTATTCTATACATGTTTCCTGCCTTTTCGTTGGTGGTTTTTTTCATGTCACTTGTTCATATAATTTTTGCATAAAACAAGCGGTAGTAAATTTGTGAATGGGTAAAAATTTGATATTTTTTTCTCTTCAGCGTTGCGTTACATAATGAGAAAAGTCAAGTCAATGAAAGAAAGGAGGGAAAAAAGCAGGAGTGAATTTCCCTGGAGAAAATACACTTTTTTTCAGGAAGGGAAAAAATGGAATGGAGGAGAAAAGAAGAGGTAAGGAAGTTTTGTGGTCTGGTGATAGTAGGGAGTATATTAAAGACGGTAACACAACAGCATGTACTTGATTGCTGCTTATATGTATTACTTGTGTTGCAGGGAGAGTAAAAACGGTGGTGCACAAATATTATATGGGTTGTTGGTGAAAGTGTAATAGCAGCAGCCAGTATTGGTTCAAGAAGAGAAAAAAAGGGATAAGATGACAAGAAAGGCTTTACCTTTTTTTTCTTTTTTGATGATGAATAGTAGGAGAGGATAGTGAAGCAGTGGTGGTATGTAAAAGCAGGGATGAAAATTCTACAAAAAGAAATAAGTTGATTTTTAAATTGGTTGGTGAAAGTACGGACACGATTTTTGTCGTAACAGTTTACATGTCTGGGTTGATGGACGGAAATGAAACAGAAGAAGAGGAAGAAAAAAAAACATGTGTTTAGTGTTTAACTAGGAGCAGTACAACGTCGTAAATCAATTACCGTGAGGACAGTTTCTTTTCATTTTTTTTCAGCTGCTGCTGCTTCTCTCTGGAACATGTAGAACATACAACAAAACATGTTTTTTTCTGTATGTGATGTTTTTTGTCTTCATCTTCATCTGCAACTCAAACCTTAACAGTTTGAGTTTCTTTCTCTGTGCTCACCGTCCGCGTCCTCTACGTTTCATTTTGCTGGAATTTTTGGATGGCTTGGTGATGATGATGATGATGAAGACGTGGTGGATTGGTGAGACTGTATCAAGTTTACACAGTAGTTGTATGTACAATTTTCAGTGTACGGCCAAGTAAATAGCAGTATATTATGGAAAAGAAAGGAAAAAAGGTAGTTAGGTAGGTAAATAAATAAAAATGAAAAAGAATGTGAAACAAGTTTATTAAAAGAAGGCGAGACACGAGGGGAATACAGAGAAAGCTTTGCTACAGAAAATGCTGAATACAGACGGATGCGGTTTTTTTTTGTCATGGGAAGCATAAATATGTTATTTGGGTGGTTGGATGGAATATTTATGTCCGCTTTGGCGTTGATGAGTAAAGGAAAAGGATAATTATGAACAAATAAAAATCTGAGAATGGAAGGTGATAATTAAGACAAGGCAAACAAACTTATTAATTATGAACACGTTCTTAATGGGATTGAAACGCAATACCATCTAATTTAGTTAACAGGGAGGAGTTCAAAAGAAGTATAATGAAATCATCCTACGATCATTTTGAATGAACCATACGCCCCCTATAAATATAAACATTTTTTAAATAAATCTAATAAGAACACAAATTACATTTACAGCAATTTATCTACGTATTCGAAAAACATTGTATTTTAAAAGCATTTTTAATGCATTCATCTATATCCAAAAGATCCTAATGTTCCCATTCATCTCAAAACTGAATATTTCTTTATGGATGAACCACAAATGTAAGATGTTATACACATGTGAACACCATCGATGTGGTTGCGGTGGTATATTAAGTCAAGCCATAGCAAGACATGTTTCTATAGAAATGTCGTGTTCTAAATTCCTATTGTTTTTGTAGGAGTGTTGGTAGCTGTGGTATCAGTGTCATCATATCAAAAGAACGACGCCACCAAGGAAAATAAATGGCATTTGTATAAGGAAAGGGACGCTCTTAAGTGGAAAATAAAGTTCTTTTTTTATAAAATAAAAAAACAAAGACAAGAAAAATGGATAGGGCGCGAAGGGAAAAAGGGAAATGCTATTAATATGCTAATTAAGAGTCGTCATGTTATAACATGTTACCATGTTCACAGAGAGAGAGAGATATATAACCCAAGGCCACCCACAAGCCAAGCAGCAAGCACACGACACAAAAACACAAAAAAGAAAAAAAAATACAACATTACCATTTTTACTACCAACTTATGACGGTCGTCATCATGTCAAAAAACCAAAGCGACACAGTTGCTCTCCTGCTGATACCAAGAAAACCACCGTTGCAACTGCTGCTTGTTTACTGGTGTGGTGGTGAACTAACTACAAAAGCGAAAGGGTTACTTCTAGTTAGCTTTCTTTTTTAGAGGCTTTTATTTTAAATACAAATTTTCTCCCCTTCTTCTTCTGGTCTACCGGTGCGCTATCTTAGGCAAACAAACAAGCGAGTCAATTGCGTTTTAATATTTTATTTGGATGGCTACAAGATTATTACGGTATAAAAACGCAGAAACATACACATGTATTCATTGTTACATATAATGTTACACAATGTATGTACTTTTGATTGTTAGCTTTTCTTGTACAGTGGCATGGGACACGGGATGATGGCATGGCCATGGTATGTTTTTCTCTCGAAGAAAGCGTAAAAGTTGGGTAATGCTGTGAGAATTTTATGTACCACGTGAACATGCATACACCTACTTTCACCGCTACTGTATCGTAATGAATGTAATGACGGTGGAACCTCTTCGCAATTAATTTTTATGGCAAGTGCATTTCCTTCTTTTTTGTGATGAATTCATTTGAAAATTAAACACACATATGACACGGGTCGGTGAGTGGGAGACATGTACGCTTTATACATCCAGTCACTGAAGAGACTTGTTTATTAATCAGAGTATAATTTTAATGAGGAATTCGTTCTACCGACATGATGAGCGTTCGCATTATAGCATTATTCGTAGATATACACATAAAATTCAATGATATAAAAAAGTTTTAAACCTGACGGTCTTAAAAATACATACCTGGAGTAGAATAGAGATAGCGACGATCCCATGGGAACGGTAAACAGCTTCACTAAAGTTGCTATACAGTTGTGAATTAAAACCAAACATTTGGAGCTAGAAAATAATAAAAAGATGAAAAAATTAGATGGATAATCAACATAAATTATTATTATTACAATGTACTTTATATAGAGTATTTTAAGTTTGGACACAATGAATGGAGTAATATTTTTCATGGATGAACACAAATTGCTCTCGGTTGACCTACATCGTACACACTACTATCATTTTATCCGTTTCTAGAACACATTTCAAATTTGCTGTCCATTATGACAATAATCAGTTTTAGGTGATTTAAAACGAGACATTATATACTCCGTCTTGGGCATTGAAAAATTGCACACCTTGAATATCATGAAAATTTCTAAATGAGGAGAGATACGTTGATTTCTTTTTGATACGTCATTGTTATAAGACTCAAAAATATACATGCATAAAACTTTTTATTAATGTAAATATATTATGAATATATATATTATAAATCAGTCTACTCAACCGACTACATAACAAAAACAAAATCACGCTGATAAGCTCCTTCCAAGAAATGTTCTAACTAATGTTATAAAATTGGATTACTCACAATGCATGTTACAAGTTATGGCTAACAAAATATTAGACTACACACGCAATTTTCATCATTTCCACTTTAAAAATAAATGCAGCACTTATTATAATGCGTACATGCCCGGAAAACGACACAACTTGAAAAAAGAAAAATGCATAAAGGATGACAACTCTTCTTCCCTATTTTCCCTTCCCTCTCATTTTGTTGACAACGACGACGTAAAAATGACATTAAAACTAATATATTTTTACGGTACGGTTCTCTCGTCGGGAGAGAGCAGAGTGGCTTGTTATTATTTATTTTGTTGGTTAGAACAGGTGACATATGACCTAAGGAATATTTATGGAACGTTTCATTATTGTTGTTGCTCCTATTATTATTATTATGCTATGCTGCTCCTGCTACTCTTCCTCTTTCTTCTTGCTTTCCTTTTGTTCCGCCGGGAAAATAATAATAATAAAATGCGTGTGCATTTGATGACTTGTTGTTGGTGCTGCTTCTCTCTTCTGAGTGCGAGTATGATGCAGTAAGAAAATAGCTGTTTATATTCTTTGGAGAAAGAGACCCTTTCACAATTTACTGGCTGTAGTAGCAGTCATCAAGAGGGTGACAGTAAATAAATAGTGGAGAAGATGGGGAACAATAAAATGCAGAAAAAAATGAGACGAGAGAGAGAAGGTCCTAAAGTCTTTTTTGGATAGATGTCTGGTTGAAAGGAACAATATTAGCTTAGCTTAAAGCTCACAAAAGAGAGAAAAGAAAAGAGCGCATATAGTCATTTAAGAAGAAGGAGAAGAAAGGAAAACAACTTGCAGCATGTATGACCTGGAGGAGAAAATGAGTGAAAAGGAGAGACCAGAGAGCTGGCATAAGGCAAAAAAAACAACAACAGAGGGAACAATGGTAATAACATGAGAACAAAAAAGTGAAGAGAATTGCTACATAAAAAGGCTAATCAGTCACCTTGTCAGGTTTTCTGGTCAATTGTAATACCTTTCGTTCCCTCTACTGCACTCTTCTAACTGTTTGGTTTAATGTAAATAAGAAAAAAGTTTGTTTGGGGGAGTTGTGTAGATGAGGTTTCGCCGACATTTCAACAAAATAAAACTTATTTCCTGCACTTCACTCACTCGATAAAATTGGCTAGGTCACCATCATCATCGTCGACATGGTATACGTCGGTTATAAATAACAAGAATTCGTCAAATTTCAACAAAGTCACATATTTTTATCCATAAATTTTTAAATTTAATATTAGATGGCTTTTACTCTGCCTTTTGAAATGGAATGCAATTGTTTTGCTGGGAGGCATGTTTTGTAATTTACAAGTTTGTAAACGCACTCCCAAGTTTCCTTGCATTTCCACTACAGGTCAGCTTCATAAACCTTTTCTTAAAAGAATGTATGCAACCTTATACTGCAATATTGCAAGGTTGGGAAAATACCAGAAAGAAAAGGAAGATAAGATTGTTGGTTGAAACTCGGGACAGAACAACAACAAAAGAAATCTGATACTTTTTTTGGGTAAAGTCAACTGAATCCGATTTCTGGCAAAAAACACAAGAAAACAAGTTGTGCAGCATTTGTTATTGTTGAACAAGTTTGGTGGTGGTGAGAGATGATGTAAAAAGATACCTGAAGAAAAGAGGAAAGAAAAACAAGATGTTTTCAGACACACCCCTTACCACCAACATAACCAGATTTTCACCAGATATCACAGATAATACAAACGTTCAACTCAACAAGAAAACGGACGATGAGATTGAGAGACATATACATACATACTATAGATAGACATGTGTATACTCATGTGTGTAGACAAAATAACATTATGAGGGGAAATGCGTGTTTTTCATCTGATGAGATTGAAAGAATGCATGTCCTCTTGAAATAAAGTAAATCGAACATTCGTCCATCCGGTATAGATGAAATCTTTGGTTTGGTGTGGGTGTGATGTGAAGATGAGCAAATAGAAAGTGCAAGGCCGAGAATGTGATGGATGGATGATGCAGAAACGGCAAAGGGAACAAATTTTACGAACATACTTTCCAAGAAAACGGGATTGATCCCAAAAAACAGCAGTAAAAAAGATACTTGGCGATGAAACTAGTATTTTGGGGATCAGCACACAATGGAAGAGTACAAGAGGGATTTTTTTCGTTGAAAAGAAAATAAAGCTATTTTTTGTGATGATGATATGGTGCTAAGACTATTTGCTCACCTCAGCCGGAAAAGCATATCCATCAACAGTGTGTTCAGATCCGGCATCATCCCGCATTCCATAGTGAATGTGTATTTCGTGAAACTGGTATCGATACGAGAGTGGGCCTCCTGTGATGTTCACCAATGTTTTAGGAAGCCCACCAGACCCTCCTCCCATTCCCCCTCCATTAGACCCACCACTGGAGCCCATACCACCACCACCAGGACCGCCACCCCCACCTCCACCCATGCCACCACCACCCACACCACCAAGAAATCCCGTGTCTGATATCCCGCGTACGCCACCCAGTCCACCAAGTGTTGACTCGATGTCCACACCACCCGGAACTCCATTTTCTTCGTCCCAGTTACCAGTGTAGAATATCACACTGTGCCCCGTATTTGTCATTATCCCATTCACCTTTTAACAAACAAACAAAAAACCAATCCATTTATCATTTCAAATTTTCCATTAAGCCTTATAGTACACGACCACCAAATCATATAATTCATATGTCCACCTGATTCATTCCTATCAGAGAAATAATAACAAAAAAATGGTAACAAAACGGGAATGTAATCTGTCAATTTACGTATATTTCCACTTTTCGCCTATTTTCATCTTCGTCATCCGTGCACACACATAAGCCTTAGACTGCCTATTTTGTAGCATAGTAAATACATTACATCACTATTATATTTTTTGTTCTCGTGTTGTGTCAGCAGCCAAACAATCTTGCTTTTTCTCTAATGGGCTTAATGTCAGCACGCCATTAGTCTCAAATACATACAAATTTGTTCACTCTCCACATGCAGTCGTCTTTGCTTCCATTTCCAACTGATTTGTTCAAAATGAAATTGGCTCAACTGTATACAATATTATTGCCTTATTCCATGAAGGCATAAGGCCCATCATCATTTCCATCGCCATCATCATCATCACATTATTGACAACGTACAAAATAGCAAAACGAACGGATATATCACATGATCACCCCTTTTTTTCTGGAGCATAGGATCATCAGGATCAAGAATGAAATGATACTATTATTATTATGGATGTTTGTTTGGGATGGATTTTCACTGGAAAAGCTGATCACGCACGCAATCGGAAAAAAATAAAGTAAACACGGTAAAATGGTATATGAATGGGGAAAATGGGACCATTCATAATTCACCTCCTCACATTATATACTTTATGTGCTGCATTTTTTTGTAGGTTTTGTTGCTTATTGTATTGCACTCGTCTTTTTATTTATTGTTTTTTTCTCTTGCTCCTCTCTATTTATTTTTTGCTACACAGTTCGGCTTGAGAAAGGGAAGAGCTACTCCACCCTGTCAAGTGTGGGGGAAGGACTGACTACTCAAAAAGTAACAAGTTAACTGAAGTAATAATCGTAATAATAAAAAAATAGTAAGTAACACAAATGTAATCTGAGTGTGTTTTTAAAGAGATTAAAAGACATGAATGATAGTCGTGTTGACATGTCATCGATGAATCACGCGAGATTACGTGGATATAAAATACATATTGTATGAAATGCAGACTTACCCTGTCTTTATCGATATGAATTGGCCTGAGGTTAGGGTCGTACAGGAGTTTAGTGGGCTCCAGGTTTACAGGGGATTGACGATGACCCTTGTGGCACAGGCTCCAGTCTGGATTTATAAGTCCCCAAAAGGCTGGACCTGTCAAGGACGTGAAGAAGAAAAACTTTATAGATGTTACTTTTAATGTTACATGTGTGTAAATGTGTAACTAATTGGTAGTCTTGTGCAGTTAAGGCAATGTCTATATTATTATTCTTTCTTCATATAATCTCCATTTTAACAATGGGAACGTTCCGTTCATTGCTCTGCTGACTTTTCCTCCACATCCTCCTCTTCTTCTTTGGAAGCCGACAGACAAAGTTACAAGTCAAGAAAGAACAGGAAGGAAGGAAGTCAAGCAAAGTTTACTGATGATCATGATCCTGTTACTGTGCAAGTTGAGTAAAGTAAGCTTTCTTTTTTTCTGCACCAGCATATACGTATACATGCATTTCTAGAACAACATTGGAGGAACATGGATGATGGGAGAGGAGGAAGCAAAGAAAAAAAGAGCTATTTTCTGGAATGCGTCCCCAAAGTGTAGTAAATTTAGCTTGAGTAAAAGTAAAAAGGAGTAAAACAAGTTGAGTTAAAGAAAATAAGAAGAAAAGTAGGAAATGGTGAGATATAAAGCTTGCATCATGGAATAACTATCGTCATCGTCAGCAGCACCATGATCCAGATCACACACAGTTAGAGCGGCGAAATGTCGGACTTAGCAAACAAGATAGCACAAGAAAGATAAAGAAAGAGTAGCCATGTAGCAAGTTCCGATTCCTTATTTTTCCCGCTTTTGTTTCAGAGAAAAGAAATGCGAAGGAAAAGAAAACAAAAGGAAAAAAAGTAGGAAATGTAAGAGAAGGAAACGGGACAAAGATGAAAGAGAAGCAGGGTAAAAAATTTGAAGTCGACTAACAAACCAAACTGGTACTCCGCTTTTTTCAAGGAAACAAAGTCTGAGTGAGTGCAAGGAAGGATGAATAAATTCTACGTGTAAATTCCATTGTTTTCGTTTTTTGGAAGGGGATTTAAAAGAGGGAAGAAAAAAGTGACGAATGCTACGGTGTGGTGGTGGTGTGGTATAGTGCGGGGGTGGTAGGGGCGCTGGTGGATTAGGTTTCCATCAAGAACATTTTTTAACTGGACTTGTGGGGTTATGAAAAAAATAAAACGGATGAGGATGTAAGAAAGAAGGGAATGATGATTATGACGACGACGATGAAATGTTTTGAGTTGGATTTGAACAGTATGAGAAAGTGGAGACCCCGGGAGTCAGTCTACAGGAGAGGGAGAGAGAGAAGGAAAGGAAAACGTGTGGTGCATTTGAAATCGGGTTAGTTTTCAGCTCTGTTGGATTTGAATTTTCTTCATGGCACTGCATCACTACAACTACCACAACTAATTCTTCTTCTTATTCTTGTCGGTTGTTTTGCTCAGTTTGAATTTTTTTTTCAGTCGGTAGTAGTTTAATGCATAAAAGTTAAGTAGAAGTATCGTTTATGATTTAAGCAGGCAGAGAAAAGGCAACGCACTCCACCACCACCACCGATGCTACTCACTCTGAAGAATATAAAATAGATAGAAAGCAGGAAAATAACAACAAGCTAGATTCGCAGACTGAGAACGATAATCACTTGGGATTTTCCGGTCACAAGAAGGAACAATAAGAAAGGGTTGGCTACTTTAAAAAAAAGTAGTGATGTACACAGGGCTTGTGCATTGCAAGGTGGTGGTTGCTTATAAGCTTAACTTGATCATTTTTATATCATATTTAACGACGACGTCTAAAGAGTTCATCTTGAGCCATGGAGCCTTTTTTATCTGCTTCCTCAGCAGTACATCTATGAAAGTTGTCAACTTGAAGCAATCCATTGTCTTCTGTTTTGTTTACTTGTTTTTAGCATTGTTGTACTTGTACTGCAGACAATCGAATTTAGGAGGCAGGCTCCACGAAATAGAACCGCGGCTTTTCTGCAGAAAAATAATTTTGTCGACCTACTAGTTGAGCCCCGTGAACTTAAAGTTCCCAATTTTTTTAC
>JAQIWN010003392.1:0-13235 GCA_034699025.1 Entomobrya cf. arborea Gr-Col-00668
ATGTTAACGAAAACCGCCCATCGCCCTAAAATCGATACCTGTGGGGCGATTTTGATGGGATTTTTTCTACTGTGTCCGGAATCGGCTAAACTATCTAAATCCGTAAAAAAAGAAGTGAGCCAGATGGCATATGAAATCTGCATACTCTCCTTTTAAGGCTAGAGCTACTGCAAAACATGCTATAATATAATATTTTACCTAAGTAATTTAATTTTTTGGTCTCTCGTCTAACATCTAATATTTTTAAAATGAAGACATTTTATGAATAACCTAAAGTATAGGAAAGCCATAATATAGTTAAGCATTGTAGCTTTAGCTTGTATTAATACTTTTATTCTAGTTTATTTCCAGTGTCTGAGAGTAATGTACATACATATATAGTATTTTATGAAAACTACACGGTGCGTACTCTAATTATGAATTTCGACAAGTTTAATGGTGTGGTTAAGAATATTGAATGTAAAAGATAGCATTATAAATTTGATGATACGATACTACGATACAATACAAAAAGCCGATTCTTTCGTTGTTCCGTTAGATCTAATATGGATCTGCAGTGATAGGTCGCTTGGAGTAAGGTAGACTTATAGTTATCGCTAACTCAGCAAAGCGATAGTTTTAGTTAGCCGCTAAAGTTCCGGTCGCATTTATAACTTTAAAAGTTAGCTCTATCTGCCCATTTTTCTCGCACGTGTAGCATGATACAAGCATGGTAGTTAAGCCAGTCCTATTTGACATGTAAACATTTACTGTAGAATTATCCATTAGGAAATACCATGTTTTTTTTGCTAATGACAATTGGTTTCATTTAACTTTATGATCCGATGATAAGCGGCAGATAAGAAAACAGGTTAACTTTTTATTAGTGAGTTTTAATTTGCGTGGGACAATAATTGCACATCGTCATCATAATCATGTTAGTTTTTTTGCATGAATTTGTCTCCAAATGCCCCAAGTTCAGCCGGATTGATTGTTATTTAGTGAAAGTATCTCTAGAAAATTGAAGATGTGCAATCGTAGAAAATCATAAATGGACGTAACAGTTTCGTAAAGACAAAGATCAACAATTATCTTGTTGGTGTTTCGAAAGCCTTATAATGTAATGAATGATGCGTGAATTAAATTCGTGTGATATGCCATTCCCTGTATTTACTTATCTCCTAGTCGAGATGTAACCTTTAAAAAGAAGTTTGTAGCTGTGACTTGCGTGAAATGCACACTATTGCTGTACTATATTGGTAGTTAGTTACATAATTACTAGTTATTGTAAAAGAAGTAATTTTTTTGGCGATATGCGATAGTTGTTCCTGACCGTGTAAAATTTACGTTGTACAATGTATAAGAGTGGCTATGTCTCTGTAAAATAGTTATGCATGTAATTAACCTTTATCCACTGAAAAAATACGCGTAATTTTGTCATTAATATCACGTTGTTTTTTAATGTTAACTTAAAATGACGGTTAGAAGGATTTAAAAAACGAAAAATATAAAAAGTATACATTTTTGAACTAATAAAACATAATATTTGTTCAATCGATTTAACCATTGGAGTTATTGGTAAATATTTATTGTGTTCGATCGAATTCAGCGGATGAGGATTAATTTGAATGGACACAGTGCGGTTTCAGTACTAAACCATCTCATTTCATATGGTGGGGAAAAATAACAGCCAATTCTTATTTTATAATCCGTATCAAGCATTATTATTATAATATTTTATTTTCTCCTGAAAAAATGATGAAGTGAACACGATATGAAGTTTGAAGTTTTATACATTTTATGCATTCAAAATCTTTATCCGGAAACTTGTTTCTTGTCATATATTTTTCATCAGTTACAATTTTGTCAACTAGACATAGAGAAACCAATGCATCTCTTTACTCCGGAAATCAGCTTACGTCGTAATAAATACAATTTATGGAAAAAAAGTTAGCTTGAACATTTATATTGATCTCTCGCATCTTTCACACTGAACATACTCATTGTCATTGTGATCGTTTAAAAGAAACGGATATTCATTTATCATTTTACGCATTGTAAAACTAACCGTATTACATGTATGTGCAAACATACATTAAATACAAATTACAAACAAATGAGCGTTTGCATAATATGTACAAAAATTCATCAGTACAAATCCAACACAAAAATTGTAACTGTTTCTTATCCGTGCCAACACTGCAGACCAGACTGAAGATGATGATGACTAGACTAAAATCTAAAGAAAACAAAACTACTGCTGATGAATCTGAGACTTGACAACGCCAACTTTATCGTGCAATTCAATGCAAATGTATTCTTCTGAAAGCTAAAAGCCCCAAATTATGTCAGCATTTATCCAACATTGTGTTGATGACTATGACTCATGAAAAAGTAGTAAAGAAATACTTTATGTGTAAGCATTATCGGAGACGATATTCAATATTAGGTAGTTTTTAAGCTAAAAATAACTTCTTGATCTTCCTTTTGTTTCACAATTAAAACCAGCAATACTATGTCAGTATGAACATCTATGTAGATAAAATATTTACGACATAAATAGTCATAACATTTGAATTTCTGCACTTATCATGGTTATCTTGTTGGATTCATCTATTAGCATTCTGCACACAACTCTTCACAGTTATACTGACTAGTGGCAGACTATTGACAGACTATTAATATATTGATAAACAACATTTTTATTCTCGTTCAGCAAAAAAAAATGACAGTTGCTCTCTGACAGGTTCCCTAACTGTGATAACTATTACTATAAATGTCATGTGTAGAAAGTTCAGTTCTCTCCCTCAATTTGCATACAATAGAACACTTTACAAAACAAGTGAGCAAACACATTAGAGTACAAACAAGCAAGCTAGAAAGATTATTCCATAAATGTTTTATTATTCAAATTATCTTCTCTACAGCTCCTTTGGACCTTGAAACACTTGGATTATTTGAAAGTACTGACGACAGGGCCATCTTTAATGTTGACATTTGAATCGCATGCAAATACTTCATAAACGTAACACCAAACTTCACCTTTAATTTCTTTGTCATTCATAATAGCTTCATACATAAAGCACCTTCAAATTATTGCTGTTAGAGCTCTTACCCATTCTTATCAATACAATGAAAAGCTATTATAAATTATAAAGGCTGTAGTTGGCTCGGATTATTGGAGAAAACTAAAACGAAACTATCTACATTACCATCAAAATAAAATTCTTTCTGTACACTTATTGGCAAAACAAGATAATATTTTGTTTGTCGGGTTTGAAGGAGCAAGCGCTTAATGCATTCGCTCCTATACTTAACTTAGCTTTTAAGAATTTTTAAAAGTTAATTGTCATAAGTAGATTACAAATTATAACCTGTCCGACATAAATGATGTATAATTACGAGAAAGGCACCTAATAATCAAACTTATTTTTGTTCTTTTTTAATAATATATTCTGACCAAAATGACATCGCATTTAATATTTTAATCCCAAAGCATTTTTAGTGTTTATTATTTGACATACAAAAACTTTCCCAGAAGCCTGAAAGCTTGTTATTACAGAAGTTGACTTTTTACGATTTTATCATACTTTGATGGATTTAAGTTTTATCTTATTTTACTTCTTTATCAATTAATACGTGTTTTAGTGTTCCACATAATTTTTTTGGCGTAAATAACTCATAAACTCTCAAAAAGTTGTTTTCATGTTGACTAAATAGAGATCAATCTTCAAATGTCAAATCAGACTCGGTCAGAGTAAGTTGTGTGCATTATTTACTGTCTCGTTTTAAAAATAGTAGATAATTTGAATTGACTCATTGGCGAATTCAAATGTCCATTTGGAGCTGACCGTTTCAGTACAAGTACAATGAAGACAACACTTTTAATTGCTTCCCTCTTTGGGGCTACCTGTGTGTCACTTCTGTAAGTTAAGATAACTATACGTCTTAAATTATATCCGTAAAAATTTACTGGTAGCCAGTTTAAAAAAATTATAATAATTTCCTAATCTCAGGCAAGAGGCGTCCTCATCTCCATACACTTTTGTCTGCGAAGACAAAAAATGTGTTCGGAAATTGAAAGACGATGGTGCACAGGACGAGCTCAGCAGTGACGTATGCAAGCTCAATTGCGACGATCTCGGAAGTCTTTGGCCAAAACCAACTGGACAAGTTAGTTATTATGCTTGATTAATTGCTTATCCCTATGTTTTTAATATTTTAATCATCATTAAACTCATTTTTGTAGGTAAACATTGGGAAAGACATCGTCTCGCTTCACCCCAACAGCGTTACTCTTGAAAATTTGTCTTCTAATCCTGCTCCAGTCCAAGGCATGTTGACCAATGCTTTTGTCATATTTCAGTCGTACTTATCAAAGGTAAAGAATGCTCCTGGCATTTCTTCTAATTGATTTTTGAAACATTAAAAAAAATATTGCTGTAGACGAGATAAAAATCAAAAAAACTTTATATTTAATTTACTAGATGAATTCCTCAGCTACAATGAAGGAAGCTAGAGCTGATTCGCCCAACAAATTGCAGATTCACATTGCAGTGTCAGAAAGCACGACCGAACTTGGCTTGAGCTTAAATGAAACCTACACGTTAATAATGTCAAGCTCAACCTCGGATAACATTGTAAGAATTTAAAAAATGGCTATTCATTAATATGTGAAAAAATTAAGTTAAAATAAGCAAATGTATTTTATTTTAGGTTAATGTTGTGGCCAACATTTCCGCACCTACTTTTTTCGGTGCTCGACATGCTCTAGAGACTTTAAGTCAGTTAATTGCATATGACGATGTAAATGATGAGTACAAGGTGAATCTAAATTCTATTTTTTAGAATTTCTTTTTCGCAAATAATGAAATACAAGCTTACACGTTTCATTTATTAATACACAGGTTGTAAGCAGCGCTAATATAACAGATGGACCAGTCTTCCCATATCGTGGGGTAATGATGGACACGTCCAGAAACTTTTTCTCTGTTGACAAAATCAAAAAATTGATTGATGGGATGAGCTACAATAAACTTTCCGTTTTCCACTGGCATATCACTGACACACATTCTTTCCCAATGGAAGTGCCACGCAGACCAAAGGTATGTATGTACATGCCTTTTGAGGGCGAATAGAGTGATTTACAAAATAGTACTTAAAGTTTTATCAAATTGTAAATATGTTTTAATGATGATTCAAATTCATGAGAATATATTATTACACAAAAATGTACATACAAGCTCATAATACTTATGAGCATAGATCTAACTGACAAAATTTTATTGTACCGAAAAATTCATAAATAATAATTTTTGTGTATTTTCTCAACTTAAGATGGTCGAGTACGGGGCTTACAGAGCAGATAAAGTTTATTCGGTGGAACAAATAAAGGATGTAGTTAGTTATGCGAAACAAAGGGGCATAAAAGTAATCCCAGAGCTTGACCAGCCGGCTCATTCTGGTGAGTTGAAAGAAAGGATGCCGAATAAGTTACATGAGCCTACATTTTGTTTAACTATTATTTCAATTTGCAGGTTATGGTTATCAATGGGGCGTCAAGGATAATCTTGGAGATTTAGTTGTTTGCGTTGAAAGCGAGCCGTGGTACGATTTTTGTGTCGAGCCTCCATGTGGTCAATTAAATCTGGTGAATGACAATGTTTTAAAAGTTGTTGGTATGAACTAATTAACTAAACAATCAATAATAACTCGAAAACATTTCATACTTGCAATCAGGTAGCAATGTTTTGTATGTAATTATGTTATCCACAGGGGATATTTATGCTGACATGATGGGTATGTTTGACAATGACATTTTCCATATGGGAGGAGACGAAGTGGACTTTCGATGCTACAATGACACTAAAGAAATAACTGATTTTATGAAAGCCAATGATTATCCATTAACAAGTGAAGGTTTCTATCGACTATGGGGAGAATTTCAACAGAAAAGTATACATGATCAAATATGGAAAGCACAACAACTTGACTTACTTTTAAAACTGATTATTTAAATATTTGTATTTATGTTACTCTTTTGTAGTGCTAGAAAAGCTTCTCGAAGCTAGTTCTACCCCAGACACTCAGATTATCATGTGGACGTCTGGACTAACTCATCCTGATCGGATTGAACAATATTTGGATAAGTCTAGATACATAATTCAGGTTTGGTCTGAATGTAAGTAATTGCCTCCTTATGAAACTTGATACATACATCATAGACAATCCCGTTAACTTCCACGTAAAATCAAAAAAGTTCTATTAACGAACTATTTCATTTTATGATTAGCTACTGACGAAACAATCGGCGGGGTGTTGCAAAAAGGATATAAAACACTATTTTCAAATGTGGATGCACTCTATCTAGACTGCGGTTGGCAGGCTTGGCTTGGAAATGGCCATAATTGGTGCTCACCCGTGAAAGGCTGGCAGGTCGGAGATTCACCAAACTATTAAAATTATTGGATTAACTATATTTTGGCAATGAAAAGTAATTTAACTAACCATATTCATTTGCAGACCGTTTATGACAACAACCCTGAAAAAATATATGCCAAGTTTACCAATGACTCAATCGCTGGAGACGCGGTTCGAAGTGGACAAATTGTGGGCTCTGAAACACCCCTGTGGGCAGAGCAGGTAACATTATAAATTTGCCTGTTATTTTTACCATATTAGACTTGAGATGCCTTTCTGAAAGCTTTTTTTTATTAATTAGGCTGACGACCACGCTTTGGAAAGTAGAATGTTTCCTAGAGTTGCTGCCCACGCTGAAAGATTGTGGTCCCATCCGGAAACCACGTATGCGGAAGCTGAATACAGAATGGTGACAAACAGGGACAGATTGGTTACTCGAGGCATCGCAGCCGACCGATTGCAACCCGAATTTTGTCAACAGAACCAGGGAAAATGTTACTCAGAAAGTAGGTTCACTCAGTAAATTATCGTTCTGCATGATATGATAAAATATAAGCATGAGCATGTGATAATGATAATAATAAAGACTACATGTGACATGATTAATGATTATCATAACTATGTTTCATATATTATTTACTCACGGATATTATATCGCGTAATTACTAAAATCGATTAATTTCTATGCATGATAAACAGCCCCACGCCCACCCCCTGAAACGAGTGACCCAAATAAGCCAGGCACAGCAAGTATCCAAGAAGTTCCGCTTGTGACATTTATTATCGGGACAGTAATGATTATGATGCGTCAGCTTGCATAAATGTCCATCAAATGGACACTGGACCATAGTGTACATTGCATTAGAATATATTTTTCTTATTTCTTATATTTAATGAACTAAATTATCTACTATAACTTATATTATGTTCACGTTTCCTCCATTCATTCAAAATGAACTATGTTTAATTGTTGAGTATGTTGTAAATGCACTTCTTCTTACTAAACGCATCGCACGTTGTATTTAATTTTTGACAATTTTGTTAAGTAATGTTATTGTTGCTCATGTTTTAATAATAAAATATACGGGACAGTATTATTGAAACAAAAAAAATCACCTTGTAAATAATCTTTTATCATAGAATGCCTTGTCATGCCATGAATGTACTTTTACTACTTTCGGAAATACTAATGAACGTAAGCGTTTCCATATTTTCTAGGATTTCCAGGACCACTTTTTAAAATGTTTTAGAATACAAATTTGCATACTTTTGTCACAAACATTCGCAACTTTTTTTTGCAAGAACTACGAACATTGTGTACTAGACATTTCCTATGCGTTTACTGGATTTTTACTTTCAAAGCACCGTAATCGCAGAGCCCATCGTCAATACCTACTTGTGTCAACTAAACAAAATCGCTAAAATATTGTTACAAGAAGTTTTCTTACAATACCATTGTTTTTTTTAAAACATTGCATACGAAATTCTGTGATGACTCTTCTCAAGGCACAAACAAGTGCACTATTAGTTTAGTATGAATCATAGCAAGTCGAAGAAAGTTTTGAATAAGGACAAACATGTTAAGGTACATTCGGAGGAAGCAGGCTCAACAAGCGGGTTACATCATCCGAAGAAAATTGCATCATCATCGGACGATGAGGTTCGTACATCGACATCAAAAAAACACAATCTAAAGGATAATGCTGAGCTGGAAAGAATCGAAGAACTTTGCAGAGAATTTGGTGTTCCAGATCCAGGTGAATTGTATATTATTCCACGCGATTTCGAAATTACTGGCAATCCAAACTTAACGCAATTTGATATGACAATGCCTGAAGGTCTAGCTCGATGGGTATGATGGAGAATAAATTAGACCTAGCAAACTTTCACTGAGAAAATATTTAAAGGAAATTCTCATGTAAAAAAATTGATTGTTTTAGATAGACGAAGAAGAATATGAGTATACTGTTGGTCAAATCAACTCCTTTTTTTCAAGTGCGGAAGATGTAGACTGTAGGACGGTTTGGAATGGTGTGTGCAAGTTTTTGACTTGTTTTATGTTTCGGGCTTGTCAAAGGACAAGAGCAGAAAGGGTAAAGTCAATATAACTGTGCGATGTTATGTTTTTAATTTCTTCAATTACAGTTGTCCTACAGTAAAATTGACTAATTTTGGTTTTAATCTGATTTAACAGGCAATTATTCGAGTGAGAAATTTTATTTTGCATCAAAATCAAGATGTTTACCATCCGAAAGGTTTTCACATAGTTGAACCTGCTGCACGTGGGTTACGACATGTAGGTTTCCTTAAACTGTAACTCCTTGCTAAATAATTTTATGAAATTTAGGTTAATCAAGTATATATTTTAATAGTTAGAGTTTAGGAGTATAACGTATTACTCCATGAAATACTTTTTGGATCATGAGGACGAAGTTCAACTTTCTGATTCGGATGGTCATCTCCTTCATAAACATGACGAAGCAGCTTTGCCTGGACATCTTCAAGCCCGTGGAAGTGTGATGTCACATTTTTAGTTTTTGAAATAAATGATAAAAATGAAATATTTAGAAGCGGGGCAGAATTTTCAAATAAAATCTTTCTCTTTTAAACGATCCATGAAATTTGAAGTAAATTCTTTCCCTTGCGTGCTATTTACATTATAGAGCATGACCGACCATATCTGTTCTATTACACGACAAGTGCAAGCAAGTGAAAATTATCGATTTTAAGGATAATGATATTTTCACACAGTCCATGTACCTGGTATCATAACGTAAAAGGTACACAAACTTTTGTCTTATTATTTCAGAACACGCATCATGCTTGAAAAAATCGAAATTAAAAATAAACGCAATTAAATTATAAATCAGATCGCGTGTAGTCTAGCTTCATTTCACATATTCAGGGTTGGTATATTGCGATCCACTTACAGTTTGGCTAGACATTCCAGACATTTAGTTCCCGTTGATGGTTGATGTAGCCCCGGGTGACTTCTCACAGAGAAATATGATTGGTTAATTGTTCGTTCATAGTAAGTAATGGTTGGTTTAAGAGCTTGAAGACTGTAGTCCTCATTTAAACCTTTCCCAAGAAATTAAGAGTCCCAGTTAAGGGCACCAATAGTTTTCCAGTCAATATAGCTTATCATTTCAACAAGGTTTGAATTTATTTATTTGTAGACTTTTATAGAGTACATGATAAATTACAAGAAGAAAAAAATCCCTAATTTCGAATCGAGAGTTGTCAGTGAAGGGATTAGTTGTTTGTAACAAAGTTCTAGTTCTTGTAGCACTGTAAATAGCACAGTGCTTGGGAAAGTGATGTTGGGACTGCCTTCGTTTTACATCTTAAAATAACCGAAGCGGGGAATTTTGGAATTGCTTTCACTGTGGGATAAGCTGGAAGGTTCAAAAGAAATCGGTGACATCAGCTTCAAATCCACATAACAGGTAACACATGTCACAAAATTAAACCATTCATGCGTCTATTTTAATTTGTTTATGGTGAGCGGAGGGCGAAAGAAATGATTTCAAGTACATATTGATATCAGTTATACGCATATTCCATTTTAACATCTAATTTTACAGTTCACATCTACCTTTGTAAAAACAGACATGCAAGTTATTGAGTTGTTTGTTTAAATGAGATTATAAATTCATACATGTGTCTTTGTTACATACATGGCAGAACGTGCATTCAGTTTTCATCAAAACTATAAAATAAGCCATTTAGTTGCATTTTTATAAAGTAAAGCGATGGAATTTAATATAACATCCTAAACTGGCAATATAACTGATCAGTTATGGCGCGGATTATTGCTATATAACTGACAATTCGTAATTTGTTGACATTCACGTAGTAAATATATGTAAAAGTTAATTTTTTCCATCAATTATTACGATTCAACGCCTAAGGTAACATGTGATAAGAAAAATTAAGGTTTATGTTTGCATGCACGAACGCTACTCTCACGAGTACTCGTCACAGTAAAAACAACTCTGTAATGAGGAACATCCTAAATCGCAATTTTAAGACGAAAACTTAGCTTACAGGTGGTTACGGAGGATATGTCATATGGCAAGCGTGGCTTGGCTATCTTTGGTAGACGCTTCTGAATGACGCATTGCCACCAATAACTCGTCATCGACCACTGTTCATCGTCCCAGTATCCATTCCACATCCCATAACTGCGATGCAAAAAACGTCGCAAGTTAATAAAGGAAAACATATTTAGGTATTGCGTACATCTACGCAGTGGCGTTCTCTTCCCATGCATTGTTATTGTTAACAATGGCATCATACATCGCATTTTGCATTGCTGCCATTATCACCAATTTTGCAGATCATGTTTTCATGTTATGCATCTAATCCCTACGTAATTATAATCCTATTTGTTTGCCACGCAAAAAAATCCCAAAATATTCTGTTGCTTATATAAAAACATGCTATGCAATATGCAATGATGATAGTACGCTATTTTTTTTAGCTTGTCATCATCATATCACCTGTAATAATACTTAATGCGAATTGGGGAAGCCAAAACCATGCAAGAACTCTCGATTTAGCAACAACTGGGACATTTTCAAGGTTTTGTGTTATTCTGTTCTATTGCTTATATTTATTAGTACACCTCCTCATCATCAATTCACTATTACTCAGTCAAGCAATTCGGTGGTGGCTTAACTTTTTTTTGATTCTACTTTATATATGCGCGTACGCAATATAGTTGCGCGAATTTAGTTTGTTCTTAAAACATTATTATTAGAAGGATAACGCAGCGGTGAGCTTTTATACTAATTTTATCGTTTGTAGTCTGTCCGTTTCGCTCATTTCAAACTCCACAAAGATCGTATGAAACACAATGAAAATAATGTACAAAGGTAAAATATATTGCAAACTGTTTTGCTCCTTATCGCGCTACTTGCAAGCCTCGTTGCATTGCAATGTTGATTTGCGATTTGTGTACTTAATTATTGTACAAACGAAAAAGGAATAGATTATTATAGAAAATTGATATAATCATAGGTTCATCGTTTTAATCTATGATATATGAAATGAACTAACTTGGTCCACATGTCCAACATAATAATATGCCCATAATATTATATCATGGATGTATTCATTCTAAATATTTGCTATTATCATGATCGTCTAACATTTTTTTAGATGCTGCGGGCTATTCTACGTGTAGCAATAAAATACATCATGTATTGTCTTCATTTTTTTGTATATTTGCCACTTTGCCAGTACTACTACTACCGAGCTTATAGGGCGTAATATTGCACACATGCTTAAATTGTTTCGCTAACGGTCGATCACCATTTTTTATCTTTGTTTTTAGCATAAAAGTTATATATCTTTTAGTTCGACATTAGTTTAGTATCCTTGTAAGTTTCGTATGTGTGACATCATACATTAGTTTTTGTTCAAGCCTTGAACTTGAATCCCAAACTGAGGCAGGCTGGAAAAAATATATATGAATAGGGAATAGTGTTCTTCGAAATTAGACTCTAGCAGATTCTTGTTTTTATGCTGGTGTTTGTGTCTTGTCTACGTTTTAAGACGTTCATGATCATGGAATAAAATATAAAGTGTTTGCTAGTAAAATTCCAACTTAAAAAAATTCAATGAGCTAGGTTGTTTGTATGCCCAGACGTCCATGCACAAAAGCATCACCCCACTCCCAAAAGTATTAAATGCGTATGAGTTATGAGTTTGTGGTGAACCAGTATTTTCTACTTTTCCAGGATTGTCAGCAAAACGTGCATTCTAGGGAACGAATTGTGTGCACGATGAGTAAACAATGATTCTACTCATCTAGTTCATTTGTGGTTGTTGTACTGAAAAAAAGTTACGTGATATCGTGACGATAAGGATAAGGATAAACACTAAAATTAACTTATAATGTAATCAGTTATACAGTAAAGAACTCTGTAAAACTTGAGTGATTGATTAGTAATTTGTGATACATTTTTTATCGTGTGGGATTAATCGAGAAAATATCTTAAACACTTCGATATTCCATGCAGTTTCATTGTGAAAAGGATATTAGTTAAAAGTTCTCAAAGACAATTTGAAAAGTAGTAAAATACGAGTTTAACTATTTGGGAGTGAGGAACTTGTAGTAAAATTGTGTAGGTCTTTTGTTTTCCAACTCAACTAAAACGTAATTATTCGTCTTTGTTCTTGTGTGACTGGGATCATTGGCGTATAAAACTGTAAGTCATTCGGCATTGCTCATCAATCACATATGATATATCTCATTATTATTAATCAGCTAATTTTCTTTCAATGAAGTTAATTGATTTCTTTGTAAATTAATTGCTACTCTTGCATAGATCAAAATCCAAAATCTGTACAGTTATTTTGAAACTTTGAATTCTGGAGTTGGAACTCTCCAGTCCAATTTCTGCAGTTAGTGTCTTATATCATTTCAACTTGCATTGAACTTTGTCTGATTAATTTGATTCATTCCATGAATCATGGAGTTCGTACGACAGCCTTACTAACAAAAGTCACGTTTCTTGCAAGTGCTGACGATGGGTCTTTCGACTTTTGTAATTCAGCCCATTGCACGTTGCACGTAGTGGACCTTGCACTGCTCTGTAAATACTTATGCAATCAATGAAAACAAGTTTTCTCCTTATTTCTTTACATGCGGCAGTGTTATAAGAAGGTTCAAAAGATCATGACATAAAACTTTCTGGACTTTTGTGTTTGTCTATGGATTTGCTCCACTTTCATTTGGGTTTTTGCTTATTCCTAAACCGCAATAGATTGAGTATGTTTGGTGCATGTCTATAAAGTCAAGACGCTAGCGTCTTATATATATGAAA
>JAQIWN010003393.1:0-13232 GCA_034699025.1 Entomobrya cf. arborea Gr-Col-00668
TACAAGAAAGTTACCATTGATTCAAGGCGCTTATTTTTCTAGGGTCGGGCTCTCGCACGAACCAACTTTTCTCGTACATGTACACTTCAAAAATCAAATGCTTGCATGTATATTGTCTATAGACATCACAGAAAACAATGCTGTATTTTTGTATCATTTCCCCCAACAATTGGCGTATTGTTGGTGTGCTAGGGTATTCCTTTTCATGGGGATTTTAATTAAAGCGATGCTATCATGTATTTATTTGTGAATTGGCGAATTGAAACTCGTACACACACAAAGTATAAAAAAACTTTCACCCTCAGAGATATCTGTTTTCAATGCGTCTATGAAAATTAGTACAGTAAAAAATGAGAAACGATGAAATAAAGAATGTAATTGGACGGTGATTAACGATGACTTATTTTTTATTACAACGAAACGAAGTTGAAATAAATATCACTCATTTAGAAACAATGAAAAGACACTGTTTCCCATAACATATATATTATCATTATATAAAATTTCAGAAATCTAGAGTTCATATTTTCCTACTAGCTACATCTCTGTCGGCGAGGAGGAGCATTTGTTTATCTCATTTTCTAGGATTCCATCATGGAAGATTAAATAACCTTTTAGCCGAAATTTAAGTAAATCAATACTTAATGACATTATGTTGTCAAATACAGCATCTTAAATAATGGCTTATAGTATTTATTTCTATTTTGTTACAAAATAAGTTAATTATAGATGTTTCCCAGTTCATCGTCTAATAGCTGACTTCTCAACCGCTCATGAATAATTATTAAGTAGCTGTCTCTAAACCATCACGAAGTTCAATTTTTTTATTTATAGTAATATTTTATGCTTTCTTGATGCTTCATATTTGTGTTTTATAATACGGTTAAAAATTTTAAATTGTTACAAAATGTCAACGTATGCATACAATTTACAACTAGAAACGTTACGTACAAGAAATATTTACATTGTTTTGGTTTAATTACAGATTAGATATATTATGTAATATATATGTTACTTCAATGGTCGAACCTATGTATGTTAACTTTAATTTTTAAAAAATGAGAACATTTGCACTTTCAATTTCATTGCTTATGCTTATTTCATTTGCTGGAGCTGAAAATAATGGCAACTCAGCGATATATATTAGTTTTTTATGATAAAACTTACTATGTACGTAATTTAAGATTACTACTTAATATTCTTGTATTTGTCCTTAAACTACTATACTGCCGGAGATTCTTATATTATTCGCTTTTATTGAATATATGTAGTAACTGCATCCAGTGCTGAATACCGATCGTCATCTATAATAAGTTAAGTAATTACAATACACTTGAACATGTCTTACACATATAACAATCAAATTAGACGTTTGGTCTATTTGTTTATAGTTTTTTCTTCTTAAATTAAGTAAAAAAAATATTGTACAAGTTTTTAAACATCCATTTCATCTCTACGTTTATGTAACAAAGTAAATAATATACACATTTACAATATGGTTGCGAGTCTATTTACAACAAAGAGTACAATTAATAATAACAGCAATAACTACAAAGCAACTAACAGCTCTGTGTGTCCTATATCAGTGATAACAGTAATGTTGCTTCACTAAAGAAACGCAATTTTATGCCAGTGATGATAATAAAGCCTTGTTAGCTTTGCAGCAGTAAAGTTCACGTTTAATGAGTACAAAAATAATACTTTTTTCGGTGTTGCTGAATAGCTATCTGAAAAGATACGTACGCACTTCACAGATTTATTGTAATGTTAAATGTTGATTCCGATGTGCCTTAGATTCTTGTGAATTGAAGTAGTAGATAACCCTACTTGAACGGGTTGTAAATCAGGTGTGGTACGGTAACCGTGATGAAAAGTTAGCACGGGAGTGAATCGCGGTTGCAGTGTCTCCAGATGTGTTGTATAAATTAGTTTTGAAAGGCCCGAGTAGGATTTGCAGTTAATGCAATGGAAAACATCTCATTTTCATTGGTTAGGTTCGTGAAAATAAGCACCAATTCAGGTTCAGATAATGGTTTTTTGATGAAACGAAACAAATTATACGTAAAGCTGACGAAACTGTAAACCGGTAATTGATGCGAATT
This sequence comes from Entomobrya cf. arborea Gr-Col-00668, assembly GCA_034699025.1. NCBI lineage: Eukaryota > Metazoa > Arthropoda > Collembola > Entomobryomorpha > Entomobryidae > Entomobrya > Entomobrya cf. arborea Gr-Col-00668. Next base: position 2,103 of record JAQIWN010003393.1, read on the forward strand.
TGATTTGACAACAACAAGAAAGAATGGTTTCATAGATGGAAGTCGGGATCTGAATCAGGGTTATCACTGTCCTCGTCAGTGCTAACAGTGTGTCGCTTTTTCTTCTTGTGTTTCGACTTCTTATGTTTGTGATGATGATGATGGTGTTCCTTAACTTTGTGCGCTGGTTTCTTTCCTTGGTCATTGGGAAATTTGAGTGGAACGATAGTTAACTTTGGAATTTTTACCTGTATTGGTTCCACCTGTAATGTACACAACACGTTTACGGTATATCAACATTAGAAATTTAGATCATCAAAATGTTACCCATCATAATTGTATTAAGTAGCGCAAGCTTGTTGGCGAGAATTCTTGATAATATATGTTCATTTTTTCATGGACATGATCTACGATGAGTTCAGCAGAAAAGCTCACACTCACACTGGAATGTAGGCACCTCTAGCCATGGACTAATAATAATAACAATAATAAATGATTGCTTTATATATACTGAGCTGATCAGAATTTATCAAAAACCATGGTCCGATACCGTGAGATAAAGAGGCAACGAGTTAAATTATAAAGGTTGAAAATGAAAAGAGTATTTAATTTTGCAAAAAAAACTTAATTATACGAACTGTCAGAGCTTACTCACGTAAGATCAATCAACTCTTGAAGGGTTCTTTCTACATATTTCTACCATTAATTAGCTATGAATGTCAGCACACGAGTAAGTCACGAAAAGTGTTAATCAAACTACTGAAATACTGATTGCTTGATAAATACAAATTAAGATATCCGATTTGATGATTTGGCGTTGTACACTTTTGCATACATGTATGAAATATCTAACGTGTTATTCATGGTCTATATATTTTACGTTAAACGTACATTTATGAAAGTTATGAAGTCAGTTCACTGCGTATAATGCCTCTTGCACATCCAGTACTGCTTGCGCTACTTGGTTCAACTTTCTTGTGATTTTTTATTATTTACATACCCTGCCCACTGGATTCGAGATAACAGCGTATTGTTGATGCGCCATATTAGGATTTACTGGCTGATGAACACCGCCTTGTTCAGGATTTGATTGAACGTGACCCGCAGAGTTAACTTGCTCATCATTAGTAGCCTTTTGAGATTTTGCGGCGTACGTAAAGAGGCTCTGATCGATTTTGATTTTGACAGGTTTGGCCTCCCCCTCTTCATCACCTTCTTCAGGATCGATTCTCAGCATAAGTTGTTTGAACTAGAAATGTTAAGGAATATATAACAATAAATATTTTTTTCTTGAACATGACATGAATACAGTAACCAATAAACATATATGCACTATGCACTTACATGTAAGTATTGCTCTACTAATGCTTGACGCCCTTCAGGTGTCGAACCTGATGGCGGACAATTCAGGTTAGCTAAGGTACACTTGGGGTCGAAAACAGGATTGTTTCTTCTATTGACCGGTCTTTCAAACGCTTTGGTTGCATCAGATGGAGAATATCCACTTATGCGGCTGTAAAGTTAATTTTCCACGTGCTATTACTTCTACTAACAACAATAAATTCTGATAATATGAATGACTCTGTGGTTACTTACGTATCGGTGAGGCCATACATATCTTTCAAATGCTGTTTAAGCATAAGCAGCAGAAGACATCCTTGGGACGCAATTATGCAATCCTCCAATGTTTTAGTATCTTCCGGGATTCTGTTGACTAGAGATTCCATATCTTCATCATCGTCATCCATAATATCTGTAATCTTATTAGGTTCAGCTTCGGATCCCCCATTTTCAGTATGGTTCACCTCTCCTTGCTCCTTTGTACCCTCAGGATTATGCACCGGTAGAAGACTCTGAAATGTAAGTGCAATTATTAGTATGCAAATTTCAGTCTGAAACAGTAGTTGCCATTTATCACCTGGAATGACAATACTTACCTCTTTGAAAGACTGCAATAAATTGGACCCAGTGACAGAAATAACTATATCCACATGGTGTATAATAAAAAGAGGCTCATCAACAACTTGGTACGGGAAGTAAGCTAAGTTATCTGCATAATACAGAAGATCTGCTAGCCTCGTTTTCTGCAATATATATCATACGTTTGAGAGAACATGATAAATAATGTACTTATAGTTGTTATAATACTAAATGCCAAGTTCAAACAACTTACCAGTTGATCATCAAACTGCTTTAGCAATGACAGGGATATAGCTCTGCGTTGTGGTTTGGTAGATCTGAGTAATGAATAGACGTAACCATTTAAAGCTGAAGGAGCTTCTTTAGGTCGAACACGGTAGCCTCGGACAATGGGTATCGATGCTTCAATATTGCTTGGTAACAATTCTACATTGTGCGGCTGGTTATTACACAGACTTGGTCCCTTGTAACCGGCAAGGATACGCTGAAGTTGCAAACTCAATCGAATACCATTCAGCACTTGGCTTTGCAAAAATTGTGGATGCTTTTTCTCCATCTCCTGCAGCTGCTTATCAGCGGCAGTAGCAACTCCCTGCTCTTCGTCGGTCGACATACAAATTAAATAAGGTACAATCTGAAAGAAAATATTAAAGCACAATTAAGTCACAAGGAAATACGAGAAATCAATACTATACTTTCATGAGATCATGCAGTTTTATAGCCTCAATTTTATTCATAACATTACAGAGAATGCAATAAATTCATGTTTGCGTTTACTTGAATGGGATGAACCAAGCCCTGTTGTAACACCAACTGAATCACTCGGACAGCTGCACGACGAACTTTAAGATCATCGTGAAGGAATGCCTCCAAAATTTGCTTAAGATAAATTTGGACGATTGTAGAAGCCATTCCTGAGGTAACATCCCCCATCTCCTTGATGTTTTCAAGTTTAGCATTTTTGTTCCATTCCGCATCTTGTCTTATCATTCGAAGTTCTTCTTCAGTCAAGTATAACTGAATATTACACAACGCTTGTACTTTCAAGCGGATTTCTGCCTCAGAAGTCAGCAGCCTTTGATAAACAGCTTTCAGCTCATTTCCCAACATAAAATCATAGTGACGAACACAGAGGTTTCCCAACGCTTGCAAGCTAAGGTATTGAAGGTCCGAACATGGAAGGTCAAGTAGGAACAAGAGTTCCATGAAAACTTGTCTGACAATATCAGCCTAAAGGGGATACATAAAATTTGTTGTTTAAAGTTAAGAATACAACATAGAGACCATTTAATAAGATTTGCAGTAAACTCACCGGGTAATCACCATACACCTCAGCAGCCGTAAAATCAAAGTAGCGAAAAAATAAGCCTATAGTATACACCGCTCTTCTCAACTGCGGTCGAAATTGTGCAAGCCGGGGATCTTGAGGATTCTCTCGCATTATTTTTGTTTGGCCAATCAGGGTTGCTGAAATTCATAAACCGTATCACTTATTATTTGTACAATCCGGAGGATTTCTATCATATTCAATAGTAATTCTAAGCTGGGGGCTACTTACAATAAAATTTCTTCACGCAATCTCGAACTAAGTTGTAGTTGTGCGTTATCTTGTTGACAACTGCGCCCAGAGACGCCATACAAGCTTCAATTACGCTTCTATCATTCTTAAATATTAATTTTACACAATCTTCCTCCAGTTGAGCTAAGAACGAATCGGCAGGGTTGACAAGTAATGGGACCACTAGTTCAAGTATTGACGCTATATTTGCGATGGCTTGTAGCTCCGCGATGTTCTGAAAATAAATCCCATAAAGGTATATGTTCATTCTAGTTATGTTTTCTAAGCATATATTTAATTATATTTCATAAAGACTCTTGTCTTGACACTTACCGTGCATCGTAAACTTAAGTACCCTTCCAATGTATTTGCATGATTTATAAGAAGTTGTGGTCTAATCTTAGCAAAAAGGAAAAGGGTTGAGACACAAGCAACAAATCGCTGTGAGGATGCTGTAGAGGTAGAAGAATTCTCTTCTATCCTGAGTACATGCTCCACCAAGCAATCTACGATTTGCTTAGAAGCGGTTACTACTGCCTTTGGAGGTTCTGGATTAACTGCTTTTTCTCTAATATCATCTTTCTGGTCATCTTTGGGTTTGAATAACTGCAAAAATAATCCCGAATAACTTAGTAAATTCTTAAAATAATGAACATCTTTTTAGTATGACTATTGTGAGACTTACACTTAGAAGCAACTGTTCGAAAAAGTCTAAGCCAACTTTATTATCGCACGATGCCACAACATCAGTTATATGAGAAACTTTACGAAGCAGTCTCTCAGTATCCAACGGGTCTTCACGCACTGCGGTAAACCACATGTTTTGAAAAACTTCCATCACAAGCTTCCTGATACCATCCTCATCATTAACCCTCCTAATCATTTTCACACAGATCTCCGGAATTTTAGGAAAGTTTGGGCATTCTATGCAGATGTCACGAAGGATTTTGATTACTCGTTTTCTAACGCTAACACCAGTGTCCTGAAAGCAAATAACAGATAGATAACAAACTTTATCTCACTGCTCAGAAACATAATACATGCATACACAATACTGCAAAAGTTCGTATCAAGAAATCATCTTACCAAAATTCGCAATGAAAGTTTATCATAATACTTGTCAATCAGATCAGGACAAGAAAGTACGTATTTGCCAATGAGATCAACGGCAGCTTCCCTCACAGCTGTAGATTGATCCAGAAATGAGTTTTGAACCCACATTTGCATATCGTTTCTCACAAGGACACTAGGATCGGCTTCCACTACCATTGTTAAACATTTAAGTGCTTTTGTCCTGATGGCAACTGTTGTTTCCATTGATACACTTAATATCTAAACATACAACCAAGTCATTACCGTTACGCTACTGAAGAGATGTTTCCTTCTTCCAACATATTATTTTATATTACAGATATTTTAAACTTACCCTTGTGAGGAAGAAATCAAAACTAGCTGAAAAGGGTCGCTTTGAGGCCAAGTACCTAGTCAACAACTCGGCACTTTGGTAATCCACAAATGTTTGCACAACTTCCGTTTTTCGAGATGTTAAAGGATCCGAAAAAGGTCGAATTTTGCTCAGTAAGAAATTTTTTCTCCGGTCAGCTAATTGTACGATTTTATTATTTACTTCAATCTCGCTTTCGTCTTTTTCATCCTCCTCTGATTCCTCAATCTCAGACTCCTCTTCCGAGCTTGACCCTAATGTCACGAAAGATAGCATTATTGAACATTAGATATGTCACATACACATTTAATTTAATAATGTATGTTACAAAAAAACGTAAAAAAATGAACACATACCAGATTTTTTCTTCTTCTTCTTCGTTCGACTTTGTTGTTGTTTCGGACCTTTCACACTTTTTTCAATATCTGTTGCGGCACTCTTCCACCATGACGCAATGTAAAAATGTCTCCCATGCATCAAAGCTGGATCAGATTGGCCGTGGACGGCGAGGTAGTCTAAAAGTAGCCGCTGTAGAAATTCGGTTTTGTCCTCCTCCGAGTCAAATTCTACCTTATCCCCCTGTACAACATCAAAAAAATACAAACACAGAGTTAGAATAAATTCGTAGACATGTAATTCAACCATGTGGTTCCTCAATGAAAACTTGAAAGACGTACCTCTTTGAAATTAGTGTAGTTTTCTTCCTCGGCTTTAATATCTTTAATAATTCTATCGATAGTTTCCATCTTGGATTGTGCCGAAACAGTGTCTTTACGAAGCCTAGCTGCAGCAACACCTAAATACTCCAATGAAGCTACTCGCATTGAAACTTCCAGGCCTTTGTTTCCTAAATTTTTTACAAGCAGATTTCCCAAGAGAGAAAGTAGCAGTTCAGCGGCTGGCCATTCTGGCTTGTTAACTGTTGAGAGTAAATCTTGCACGAAATTTTCAAACAATAATCTATAATCGCAGTCTTCGGACTTGCTTCCACATTTGCTCAAAAATACGGCAAGGAAATTTCCAGCAGTTCTAATGGCGGTGTCAAATTTCCCACTGACAAGCAAGTCTTTTTCGTTCTGTTTACACAAAATGAATCACGTTAGATTTTCTTTTACGAAGAAATCACAAAACAGGTAATTTATCATTTGATCCAGATAAGCGATATTACACAACTTACACTGATAAGTTTCTCTTTGGCGCCTTCTTCTGTCTCTGAATTCAATTGAGTCTTATTTGCTGCTAACCTATCGGGCAGGTAAGTTACACACTGTATCAGTTGAAGTACAAGGGCAGTTAGCATTTGGATGTGCTCTTCAGAGTTTGTGGAAAGCTTGAAGGTCCTAAGGCTTCTTTTACTACTTGGTAGGCGAGCTATTGAGGCTAAAATATCATCTAGTAAAAGGCGTCTGTGTTTTTCATATTGCGTGAATATCTGTACAAGAAAAATCAAAATTTATATTAAAATCTATGCAAAAAAAACATTTATTTTGTTAGAACCCAAATGCAAGCTTTTACATACCGCAGTGACCAACTTCAAAGCTGACAACTGTAGTTCCGAAACATTCTCAACGAAAAATGGTGAAACACCCAAGGTTGAAAGGTGAAGTACGGTGGTATCCGTTAATACTTGAACATTCAGGAGCTCTGCCAGCAAACCTACAAGTTCTTGAATCTTGTGGTAGAATGAAATCATATTTTTCTCACGCACTTCTCTGGCATGTGCTCTCTTTTTCTTACTAGACGAAAATCCATCTGTGAAATACAAGAAAATATTCAATTTGTAATAGATCTATCAATTAAGGGTTTTCTTATGAATTCTAAGAAAACTTTGGTGCATCAAATCACTATATGGAATAACCAAGGGATAATAAGCTTGTCTTAAAACTTCATTCGACTAACCTTTTCCTTTCCTATCTATACGATAGACAGGATCGAACATGGGGTATATTGTATTTTGAAGCTGGAACTTCGTAAAAATTACTACTCGATCAATGAGATCCTCCAAGTACACTCGCTTAGGCATATTGGAACTCGTAAGAATATGAAGAGATGTTAAAGAAGAGAAAACACCTCTACTTATACTTTCCATGGTGAGTTCCATCCATAGCTTGCTTTCGTCTTCATTGTCCTCCTATGTACACAAAAAGATAATTATGTATTTCAATAACTTAATTCCAAGACACAATAAAAATTATCATAGCATTCAGAACTAACGAAATTAATAACACTTACCGCATCTGCCAATGGAGAGACTTTGCAACCGTCCCTTATATTTTTTTCTAACACAGATAGCAATCTAACGAGTTTATCCGTGGGCATAGAAGCCATTGCACCAAGTGCCTTCAACTTTGCGGCTTCAGAACATAGCTCCGTTAATTGAGATTTCGAAATTAATAGTTCTGATGGGATATTCTCATCGTCGTCTATTTCTACCTCCCGGTCCATATACTCTGTACTATCAAGGACAACGTCCATGATCTTGAGAAACCTATGGTACGTACTATTATCTAAGATATTGCCGCCTAATCTTTCTAAGACAGGGACGAGCATACGTTCAACACGTTTGATCTTCTTCTTTGGAGCATCGGGGGCCTCGGATTCTGGAGCTGACACTGAATTTTTTCGTCGCTTGGGATCTGGAGCTTCCATGTATTCGGATTCACTATCTCGTTCTGAAATTAAAACAAAAATAAGTTACTATTTATGTCTCGACCTCGACACAATATATTATAACTGCTGCTAAGTAAAATGATTAATTTACTTCGTCTTCTGTCTTTTCCCCGATTTTGTTTACGACCCGGAGATTCCCCTTCGTCTTCTTCCCCAGAGGATTCTTCGCAGTAAGTTTTAGACGCGGTTGCTTTTCTACTGCTAAAACTATTTTGTGTAGTGGGAGGAGGACTGGGGCTGCTTTCTTTCCGAGATAATTTTTGAAGAAGCTGGGCTGGATCACTGCGCTCCAATTTAATGACGAGTTCCTTCTGTAATATTAAATACAAAATAAAGATATTAGATATCACCTTTGCTAAGTTACGATACATACTGTATTTAAGAAAAACGATAGTACAATTACTTTTATAGGTTTTTGCGCAGCGATGTCGTTAGACAAAGTGGCATTCCTTTTCTCTAGCTTAACCAACGGCACTGTTTCACTTTGATTAGCACCACCATAGTTCACTTTCGTAGAACTATCATTCACTGCACTTAATGGATGAGTCCCTGCTACACTTTGACCACTGTCAGCAGCACTGTACTCATTACCTGACAGACCCATGTGATTTGGACTATTCACTGAATGCACGGAATTCATGTGTACGTTTTGGTGTCGAGGCATAGCTGCACTAGGATACTGATTTACTGATTGTTTGCTAGACGACGTATTTCCGGGATGTGTCGGTGATGGCATTGCACCATCATGGCTTGGATGGTACGGTGACTCAAAAATATGGTTATTTCCCGACGCATTTGAGTGATTTTTGGTATTTAATACTTGTTGTCCATGGGAATCAACTTGTGAGTACGGTGGTAAACCTGGGACAAAACTTGAACTATTTGACGATTGTGACTTTCCTACATTAACCCCTGTGTAATTTAATTGCATAGGCAGGTCTTGTTGGTCTGTTAGCGAAGGAGGCATAGACTGTATGTGAGAATCTTTTTTAGTTCTTATGTCTCCATCACAATTAAAACTTAACACTGGATTTATTCTATCCGATTTATTGTTTGAAGGATCCGACTGCATGCCACTTATGAAGTCCAAACTCTGCTGCATCTGCATTGGAAAATGAAAATCAAAGGTTTTAAGACCTACATTCATCCACAATTAAATATTTCATGAGCTAGTATGAAAGATGTTCATTATTTGTCTTACCATTGAATGCAACGGATCGCTGTTCATCAAACCCTGATTTTGTAGATCTAAGGAATTTACACCTAAATGCGACGAAGATGAGCCTTCACATTGTTGCGATTGTGACATATTACTTCCCATTTGGTACATTTGATTCCAATCCACGGGTTGTTGTTCCACTAAAATGTTAATACATAAATTAATTGAATAAACTATTTAGCTCAAACATCAACATTCATCAAAACCTCTTAGAGTAAATACACCAAATTAAAATGAGTCTTACCGCAATGCTTCCCTTTAAATACATCGGGCTTCCTCACCATAATACCTTTCAAAAGGGTTGGAGCATTGGGATGGTCTAATGGCATGTCATGGTAGACGTCTTTCAGCTCACTATAAATTAAAGTTTTATCATTAAATCATTTTCATCTAATCCATAATTACAAATAAACTACTACTCTAAGTAATGTATTAGTTCATTGTAACTTTAATAAGGTATAACTGTTTGGCTAATTATAATTTAACGCTTTCACTTACATTTGCCGCGAGGATGTTAAACTAAGAGACTGTATTAGCTGTTGTATAAGATTATGGTCATCCGGAACCGTTAATAACCGTTGAGCCTCCTCCGAAACCCTCGGGTGGAACAATAACGACTTGTTTCCCAATGTCTGAGGTAGCGGAGACGGCAGTGGCATTTCCGGCAACACTGAAACAAAGAAGCAAGATTATTTTCAAATTCCACATTTAAATATTTCCGCCATCCCAATTCGGCAATTAATACTGCGCAAGCGATAAAAACCAATTCGGAATAATATTGAGTATGAATGCATGCAACAAGTAAGCAAGCAAGTAGATTTCGATCGATCGAAGACTTAAGACAAAGCGAATGCACTACGATTTTAATTGTCTGAGCAAAGAGCCAATTTCAAAAAAATGTAAAATCACAACACGTTTTATTTCCAGTAAGGCAACTCTTACAATCTTCCGTGAAGCATATTTGTTCAAAGATGTGGATTGGTATCATTCATCAACAAGAGAATTCAAAAGGAAGAAACTGGGCTGGGTTGAGTTGGGAAAAAGTTTTTTAAAAAGTCGTGTAAACAAAGTCAACTTTGACTTTCGGAAGGAACAAAGGAATAGAATTTAAGATAAAAATAGACAGAACAGAAAAGTTTTTTTTTGGAATGAGAATTAGTTGTATTAAAAACAATAAGTCGCTGGAATCAAGCAAAATATTATCTGATGGATCAACTTTTGAACTTCCCGGAAATTAAAATGAGTAGGAAAGGTAAACAAAAACAAAGTGACTGACTAGAATGCCAAGTCAAGTCAAAAAGCAGGATGACAGATTCGTAGTTGGTAGTGGATGACAGACAAGACAAGAGTAGTGAGATGTTTGTGTGGGAGAGCTAAGCTTAATTTGACAGCTAAGCTAGGTAGGCAGGGAGCTCGATGAGTGGAGATGGAGGAAGATGAAGGGGAAAAATCTTTCATTTCCTTCGACCCATATCATATCCAACCCAACATTCATTCACTATTATTCCGAAGTGCAAAGCAGGCACGGAAGCTAAAAGCTATCCATTCATTCACTTCACTTGCTGCTGATCACCACTCACCAGCACCAGACCAAATAGAGAGGAAAAAGACAACACGATAGTGAGAGCAAAGTGAGCTTTTCTTAGTAGCATTCCAGTGACAGTGCACTTTATAAAAGACTGATTGCGAGTTTGAGTGAAAGTAGGAAAGCAGTGAGAATAGGAATTCAGTCAACTTTATTTCCGCAATAATTCCGCAACTTTCACAAACGCGGTAAGATGATAATTATCTCTAAATGCCTTAAAACATAGCTAATGAAATGAGTTTTATAATATGTCTAAAAATTAACTACAATGCAATGGTGTCAGTAGCTGACTTGGCCTGAGACTTGAGAGGATGTCTGGTAAATTAGTTAGCTTCAAATAATTCCGCATAGAGGATTTAGTTTCTTACATTATTTAAAACATTATTATCTATAATGCTGATAAAAGAAAATGTCAATAATTTATTGTGCACTTAAAGTGAAATTGAAAACTCTTATTGTATTGAATGACTAGTGAAATATTTGCTGCACAAGTAATGTTAGCTGTCTTTTCGCCATTAAAATGATCTGTTTCAAGTAATGTTTCTGAACTTCATATTTGAAGTTAAATGTCAAGACAAAGATAAATGAAACACGAGACGCCGATGTGAAAATTTTTAATTACCTGGATAACTGGCAGTTTGTAGGTAATATATTATTTCTACATGCATGTGTGTGCTATGTTCATAAAGTATTGCAAGAATGTTAAAATCGCCATAAGTTTCGAAGTTGCTGGAATTTTGGGATGCGGTTTTCAC
>JAQIWN010003394.1:0-13232 GCA_034699025.1 Entomobrya cf. arborea Gr-Col-00668
CTGTGTAGTTCTTTAGCGTACCAGGTTTTGCACGAAATGTGAACAAATACAATATGCTGCATAAAAAAATGCTTGGGATTTTTTTAGCCTTTGCTTTCACAGTAGCATACTTTTGAGGTTTGGATTTTGCTCATCAATGCGTTTTCCTAACATTTTTGGTAGAAAGTCACTTTGACAAGATATGTGGCGGATTTGGTACATAATGGTTTAAATAAACACATGTAAATCAGTTTTAATTCTTTAAAATCATACTAGTTTGATTAATTAGAAAATAGATAGAATTCGTAATTTCAACGAAAGCAATATTCGCTTACGTAAATATAACAAAAAATAATATAAATGTTATTTACAAAATCATACTTGAAGAATGCTCAAAGGCTCTAATAGAGAGGTACGATGATGAAATTTTTAATAAAATACGAATGCAAATATTAATATTTAATGCTCGAATTCATCGTATCATAAAGTCATAGATGAATAAGATAAAATTAATGAAACATTTCTGAGTCATCCTTTAAAGTTTGTTTGGATAGTAGGCTTCGGAGAAAATCTTCACCTTGTTTACTCTCCTCTGGAACTTTGTTTTATGTACTCAACTAAATTATTGATAAATTTTTGATCGGGTTTTTTGTCCTGTTCACCTTCAATGATTTTGGTTTCATAAATTTCATTCTAATCTCAATATATTTGATAGCGAGGAAACATGCGTGTGCAGTGTGTATTACAGCGACAAATTCCAAATAATACTGATAAATTTTCATCCACCACTGCACTGAAAATCTACTTTTAGCGGACATGTACACATTAGCATTTCGAAAATGAAATACACATGCCAGCAGTTGGCAGTGAAACGTTGCGTGTGGTGAAATCCCTTACACTACAATTTACATGCATCACTTGAGAAAAACTACCAAAAATGTACGCTGAGTAAGCAGCTTTGGTTTTTCAATATCAAAGACGCTTCATCATCACGATTTCAAAAAAGTTCACACCACACACGCTAATCCAATTTTCATAACTCTTTGTTTTTTCGTCATTGTTTTCAGTACTAAATTTAATTCCTTAAAGTCAAGAGGCATGTGGAAAAATTAAACCTAAAAATATAAATCATTACCTCATCATTCCTACTTACAACGAAAGAGTATGATATACACTTAAGTGGTGGCAATGACAATCCGCAGTAGTTTACAATAAAAAAATAAAACTTATCTACCCAGTAAACTTTACTCCAAAATAAGTGCAAATAATTAAATACAAGAGAAGTTTTTTTATTTATTGAAAACTGCAGCACAAGGGAATGAGGTGAAGTAGTTTATAGGACTTCAGAAGTCGCTTTCATTCATGTAGTACGACAACTGCACTGCAATCAAAAAAAAACTAAAGACTCGACTCTGGAGTGAAAAGAAAGTAATAATATTATTACCCATACATATATAAAACAGGCATACCTACATTTATACATATATTATTATGTATTTCAGCAATGTATGTGCCGGAAACAAAAGAAAATTGTATGCACCCAATCCAAAATATATAAAAAAGTGTATACTATGCCCACATTTATGTCTGGAGTTTTTATCCATAATGTAAGATGGATGGGTGGTGGATGGAAAATGAGAGTGCATTTTACCCTGAAACTCACTCAACTGCACATTCGAATAATGTAATGGTTCGGAGTACAAGTACACACAAAAGAGTGACTGACGAGTTTCCCGTATGAGCATGAGCTCGAGTAAAAATCGATTTGCCTTTATCCAGGTCCAAAGCCATTGCACTCTGTTCCTCTGGAAGATGCAGTACGAACGACGGTTTAAGTTGCTGTTGCTGCCGCTCTGGTATATATTGTGGCTGCTGCGTTAATACAATATCCATATATCCACACTCAAAAAACATACCCACAAAAGCTTCAAAATGTGTACTTATAAAAAGCTGTATAAAAGCTTATAACACAACAATCCCCCATACAACCAGGCCTGGCCTGGCATGGACTATCCAAAATCCACACACAAATCGACTAACAACATCTCTCCCAGTTTTCTGTGTATTCTTATTTAGGCTCTTGCAATACCAAGTATAATACATATACATTGTAGCCAGTTAGTTTTTACTTTTTCCAGGAAGAAACAACACATAAAAAGTTTTTTGCTTGGCTTGCTCTTGCTGTTCTGTCGTCTACGTTGTTTCTTCCAAAGCAATGTTGGTGGAATCGGGTGGGTATAGTTGTCAGTAGCCGTAAAGTTTCTTTCCTCATGTTTCCTAAAAGGTCTGAATTAAAAGAGTAGAAAAGTGGTGGATTTCTCTCCATTTTACACAAGTTATTTGTACATAATGCTTTCCAGTCAAGTCACCAGTAGCAAAATACCGTTATTTTTTAATAGTTACAGATGAAGCAATAATTTTGGGGCGATGGTGCCAAGAAAATGGAAACAGAGAGTGAAATTAAATCTTTGACTATTAGTAAGCAGTAAATGGTTACATTATAAAAAGGTTTTTATTCAATTTATGATGAAAATTAAAATGAAATTTCTAAGAAGTTTAATGGAATAATAACAATTTTTCTATCTTTTACATCTGCCTCCGTCCCTGTCCTGTCGTTATGTTATTCCGAAGTACTTCCAGCAACTGTGCGCAATCAATATGAAAGGAGTAAACAAATTTAAGACTCTTAAAAACACCTCTTTGTCAACAAAATGGTATACATACAACAAAAAGTACTTTTTGTGTAAATGTGATAATAATTCTAATTCAGAAACCTTTTTGATAAAAAAAGTGTAATACTGATAACGACTGTGGTCTATGTAAATCAACATTATCAAAATATGTGCATATAAAAGTTTGAAGTAAATTATGTATAAGAAAGAGTAATACAAATGTTTTATATGGATATGGAGTCGACTCGTAAAAACTTTCACCTTCTTTACTCTCATAAAATATTTTAAAGCGTCATGCATAATGTATCCGACCGAATGTATACCAACTACCAAGTATTTACCATTGTACGACTCACTGCATTTTTTGGATAGATATGTTGACTTGTACATTGCCCCTAGATTCTCGTCATTCGGCATACCGTCGGCTTACAAAGAATTTAATAAAATGAGAGTATCCCAGTTTGTTGTCCAACTTCAAGAGAGATTTGCAATAAAGATACAGAGCTGAGAGCTAGTAAACCAAGGTCGATTGTAATTTTATGTTTGGAAATGGATGTATGTACTTGGAATCGATTTTCAACTTCCAACCAGGAGCAATTTCCCTTTTGTAAATAAATTACATACAAATACGTTGGTACATGGTATACATATGAAAAATATAATACCAAGAAAAAGTAACTTGCAGATACCAGATACAAAAAAACACTAAAAAAAGCTCAAGTTCGTTTGCTGACAAAAAGATAATGTTGATAATGAGGACAAAACCAGAAAAAGTAGGAAAAAAACATCATATGGAATCGAGTGAAAGGCATGACCCTACTAGTAAAGTGAAAATGTCAACTAAATATGTCAACATTACATAATCTTGTAAAGTAAAATCATGTCACATCACATGAGCCAGAAGTTGAGAATTACAAATGACGTAGTTGGAACAATACCATTCGCATCCACTTTTCATGCTAAAAAATCAGCTAGAAGTTTTTTCAGAATTCTTCACTACTCAGCTTTTGTACTATTATTACCCATTACTGTTCTCTTGAAAATTATGTGCGCTGATGTACTTTTATGCAGCAATATAGCACGTTGAGCTCAATACACGTGAAAGTAAATATGCAAAACCGAATACAGTAAAGTTCCAGAGAAGCGAAATTATAACAAGTTTCGCCCCAATCCTCAAAGCGCGTCTTTACTTGCATCTTTAATAGCACATGTTATGGATTGACAATACTTGTGATTTCGACTAGTCTAAAAATTAGTTAATTAGGACCAACTCAGATCATTTCAGTAAATCAAAAGATTTTTCTCAAGAAAGTTACACCGTGGGCTGGGTCTAATTCTACCAAAATAGCACCAAACTCCCTTAAAATCGGCTTATTCCTTAAAGTTTTGATTTGATACTGCGTGGGTGTCAGACAGACAGAAGATTAGCTTTCGTGCAATCTGAAAAATTCCAGCTACTCACTGGAACTTAATAAATATAAAAGCATGCTCACTCACAATAATAATATGAAAAGCTATATATATCCAATCATACATGTGCCAACATGAGTAGTGTAAGGGCAATCACGTTTACAGCAGAATAAGGCAACTGGTAAAAAGGGAAATTTCATATAAAGACACCATGCAGCTACTTTTAGAACGTTAAATTTTCTACATTAAATATGGGTTGTGTGTGTTTGCATCTCTAACCGTATTTTCTTATAAACCTACACAGTGAATAATTTGGGGGAAAACCTACATAGTTTTTGAGAGAGAGGAAAGGAGAGACGTAGAAAAAAAAGTAAAGTAGCTTGTGTGATAGTGTTGCTCTCTTTCTACCCTGCTCCTGCTGACTACTGACATGAAATAACGGGTTACTGCTACATACAATGCTGCTGTGCTTTCAGAGCTCTCATGTCTCTTTGCCTTAAAAAAGTTCACAGCAAGTTATTTTCTGGCTCTCTCTCTCTCTAGCAAACAAGATATGAAGACAGAACAAGACGATTGCCACATTCCTCTTTTTGTGAGTGAGTGTTTGATACTATTATTGCGTGGTTCCTATCCGCCACCGGAGCAAGTCTCTCTTCTTCTATACATATTATTTCCTTTTTACTTCCAGACAACTTTTTAGATATTCCATGAGTCTTGTCAAGCCATATGAAGAATTCCTACACAGCCGTCACCATTTCTGGAAAATGGGTTGCTGGGCTGTCCCTTTCATTTATAAACGATCTGCATCAAAAATGAGTGAAAGATGAAGATGAACCAAGAATAAGAATAAATGCTGGTGTGTATGGTATATTCATGCACATGCTTCTAATCTGAGCTCTATATACAACCACTTACATAATATTGCAAATCCCCTAAGTTCTAGCTAAAAAGAATGATACACATGTTTATGGAACATATGTGTAAGTTAAGTCAAGATTAATTGCATTACTTATTTAAAGAGTAAAATGTTTTACCGTTTTCCAAAAGTTTCTCCAGAGCATATACCGCAATTATTTCAAGTTAATTAATTAAGGTAGGTAAATAAAGTAAATTGTAATTTTTAGCAAAATTTACTAGGTAATAATTTTTCAGACTATGATATTTGATAACAGTTTGGAGAAAAGTCATCCCTTATATTAAATAAACCATGAAAGGCTAATTTTGAGGGAAAAAATGAAAAATTGGCTGGATCATATTATAATCAGTAATCATAATGAATAAATGATTATACCGACATTACGTCTTTAGTTGTCACTAGCACACTTTTTTTATAAAAAGAAATCTCATGTAAAAAGAAAACCATCAGCTTCTTACCGTTTTAAAACCAGTGTTATATGTAAAGTGAGAAAATGCATTTTAGACTTAAGACTAGACTCTAAAAGGAATTAATGAATTCTGCGTAAACTCACCGTTATAAATGTCAAAGTACAAGTAAACTCATCGTCTGTTCATTCTATACCTTTATATGTAAATCCTTAGTTAAGTAGAAGGAAAAAATGAAATATGTTTCAATCCGATCCACCGTACTAAAAGAAAAATATAATTGGATTTTGGATGTCACCGAGTATTGAATAAGCTTTCTGTATTTAAGCTTCTTGTGGCTTAGGAGAAGCGTACTCTCTTTTCAACAGCTCTTCATTCTACACAAACTTCATCTTCTTTTTATACATTCCCTGTTTTCTACCACCATACCACCAGTCGCAATCTCAATACCCACTTTCTCTTACAAAAATACACCCTCTCGCTCTAAACACATCAGACCCTGATTGATAACATTCATGAGCTTATCACACATGCATGCATGAATATTGTGTACCTTCCCTCGAAATAAACCAGTATATCATTAGACCACTTTTCATTCATAAAATTTATACGAAAATGGCATTGAATTACAATGCAACCGACCGACGACATCAAAACTATGATAAATTGTATTGATAGACGGGATCCAATTTATTACATAAAGCTTCAACATTTCAATATTTTTCATAATAATGAACAAGGGAAACTATTCTTATAATCATAAAAAAGTAGTTCGTTAAAATTCGCGATAGTTCACATTTTACGTAAATGATCAAAAAAAATATCGAAAACACCTCTGCACCTTTTGGATTTTACGACACCTTTAAAAGTTACAAGTACCATAAAAATGAAGATGTGTGCGTGTATTGCATTCATTTGCTGATTATGGTTTTAATTCATTGCCAGAGTCAGCCAGAGTCGTTGCAATCACAAATCCATATTATGTAGGAAGATTCAAAATGTAACTCGTGCTAAAATATTTACAATTTACTGCGTGCATATTTATAATGACATCATGCATAGCTTGGAGAAGACAAAAATTACACGTTAGCTGTTAGCTTCTGCTTTAACGCCTGCAGCGTTATCGCATCACATCTCCTCTCATACAGCTTATATGAATTTCACTCATTGAAATAAAATTAACTCATAGATCCACAATATAATATATGCATTGCATATACATCTTCATTTTGCTAATAAAACTACGACAGTACCCAGCAACCCAGCAAGTAAGTCCAAATACTTTACGATCAACATCAAAATGCTTAATTTTGTTTGCCGTACAAGTCAATTGCATATCTAAACAGCACTACAACTTCTACAACTACTGTGTATACATCAAACTTATCAAACACACATGACTGAGATATGCATGAGATGCTCTGTTTGATGTAAGCGTAGTGTAGTAAAGTAACAAGCCAACAGAACAATCAGTATATTTTATTTGTAAGCATGCATCGCATCGTTGTTGTTTTGCATGCATAGCCTTGACTCATTTTCTGTCACTCCGTTAGCAAAACTACACGACGAACCTACAACAAGCTGTAGCTGTACCATATCTTATTTCTACATCTAGCGAACTGTAAGATATTTTCAATGAAGATGATATCTCCACATGATATATATTCATTCAGCATTTAGCAATTTGTTTAGTCACCCAAACATCAGCATAAACATCTCTTTTGTTTAAAGAAGACTGCTTTGACTTTGACGAAATTTCGTACTGTTGTGCATACATGTTATGTTACATAGATTGTTTTCACAAATGTTAAAAATTGTACTCAAATTTAAACAGCAAAATACGAGATAGAAATTAAGCGAAATATTGTTTGAGACAGAATTTAGAATTTTAGGTGATATAGAAAAAGTACTTATAAAAAATATGCTAACGTAAGATTGAAAGGGAGAGTCATTTTCTTTGCTTGACTTTAACTTGTTTTGGAAATTTGTTATTGTATTGTAACGTAATTAAAGTCTGAATTCTAAACTAAAGTGTGGCTAAAACCTGGAAACTATAAAAGATGTGCGAACTTTCCGCTAACAGGAAGCATGTAAAGCATTAATGGGCTTTGTTCATAATTTGCACTTTCGCACTAAAATAACTTCAAATGAATTTTCACCTAAAGTCGGAAGTTTCATCGTGTTTGTGCATAAGTGTTATAAAGAACACTAAAGTTCAAACGTACATCATGTTCAGTAACATCAGCATAGGTAGAACAATTTCATTCCTTATTTCGGCAAAATATCAAAATATACTATGCAAAAGTATTGCACATGAAAACAAATACAAATGAGAAACACCCAGTCAATTTATTACTACATGTTGACTATTTGGTTGGGTAATATTTCATGTTATGACATTTGTATTGTAATGAAAAACAGACAATTGCAAAGTGCATTGTGTTTTAATTATTAAAAAATATACTCCAATCCAAGCATAAAAGAAGCCGCTTCAGTTTTGATTGTGATAGTTCAGCAAGTTATAGTTCCATAACGAGATCATGGCGCTTCAAAGTCATTTAATTTGTCTGACTGAACTGATGAATGAAAACGTAAAGTTTCTTGTATCTTTTCTTTTTAAATACCACGGCCACGATGGTGGTGGTAAAAACGCTTTCCTTGCTTTTGATGATGATATTACAGTCGTGCTTATTCTCGTTTGCATACTCTGACGTTTATTTTATGTGTGTCAGCGCTGAAAGGAAAATCTTGGTAGGCAATTTGGAATACAGCCATGAACTCTGAATACACAAGTTCAACTCCGGTGGACTACTCGCCACTGAGTGCTCTTCCACACACTAAATCTTTTGTTGTACCCCAATCAGCTTAAAATGCCAATAAAAGATACACTAAAACACATAAACTTCCCAAAATCGAGATGGTATGTATACACAGGAATTAACATTGAATTTATGAAATACATTACGTATAAATATTTGTAGTATTACATTTATACCATTACGTCCAATAACACCTTCACCTCACAGTCATTAATAACAATGGTGCGTGTAAATCTAAATATATTGGCATAACAAGATGATGTCTTATTGCACACACTTAGTTTTGCTGATATAATCACATTGCATTTCTTTTTATCTTACAGTTTCAAGTTTTTTGATATGATACTGAATCATGGGTATAATGCAACCATTTTAACTCTAAGTTTTGTTAACATTTCTGCATTGACAACAATAAAACAAGTATAAACAGTGAAGTTAAATAAATTGCTTATTGTCTACACTTACAAATTATTCATCCGGAAGAACTATAGGACCGAAGGGGTCTCCAATAACGTGTAAATGGCAATTTATAACATGTGTACTGTCTACCACCACTGCACACATTTCAACTAAAAAGCATAGTATTTTTGGGGCCTGTTTAGCATAAACTGCCAATGCATAATTACAAGAAGATGTAATGCAAGATTACTTGACTGACTCGACTGGGATCTCCTGCTGACATTCATGTCTCATCTTGGCAAATGTATCTTTAGCTTTTCAGACTTAGCACGGAAAAAAATTACTTACGCAAAATACCAACGCGGACACCTTATGACGTGACAAAGACAAAGTTTAGACATAATTCTAAACTAAAAACACTGAAGCAAGATGATTCCCTGTTGAAGTTACAAAGCTACGTAGATACGAGCGTGTTGGCAAACCTCCTGATAAGCATCCACAGCGAGAAAAAATCGTTATATAATGTAATCGCTTGCCCTGGTTTCAAACAAAGATAATATTGTGATGCTAATCGAATTATGTATGGTAGTAATTTTTAGTCTGAGGGAGATATTTTGTCTGCTTGTTTAATTCACTGATCATACGAGATACTTATGTGCATTATATAATTATTGTAAACATATGCATTGGATAAAAATGTTAATTATGTAAAATGAAAAATTGGATATAGTGTCAAAGATGTTTTTATGTGTGTGAGTAATGTAGATCTCATGAATGACAGACTGAGATGACTTTTATGAATAAGTTATTTTTGGAGTAATTTGGTAAGATCCAGTATTTTGCAGGAGCTTCCAAAAAATATTATCGTCACAAGTTCGTCAGGTTTATCCATAATGACGAAAACAAGGACAATGGCGAAATTTGTAAATAAAACTTGAATTTATTAAGAAGTTACTCTAGATTTCTTAATGTACACAACATAACATAACTTGTATTTTTTTGCTTAACAAATGAAACTAAATGAGAATGTGTTGATGTAATTTTCTAAATGTATGTATGTATGTTACTCAAGGTAAATATTAATATGTCTTCTCTGTTCTTCGGACTGGAAGAAGCGATAGTGCAAAAAAATGATGCCATACTATTTTCTATTCTTAACCAGCATAACAACCAGTCCGAGTCGAGTCAGTCGAGTGTACCTCTCCTGTGATGTGATAATCCTCCATACATGCATTACATCATTACATTACAGATTCGGATTTTCTTTTCAGATTCATATTTTTATCTAACAGTAAGTTTGAATATTACTTGGTGTTGCGTTGCGCTCGCTTTGTATGACTTTGAAAAAACGGATAATATGATGTTTTTTACTAGCATAAGGTACTGTACAGAAAAGCAAGTTTGCATTGCACTCTGACTCACTGAGACGAAGTTTTATTCGCTACTTGCCATTAAACCTACACGACGAGCATTAATGCTCAATGATTTTGTTTGCATTACAAAAACCTATGTGCATTTCAACTAACTTAGAAAAATTGCAGTTTCTCTACAACTAACTTCCTTTTTAGAAGGATGCTGTGTAACATAAAAAGAGTAGTAACAACAAAACATCAACTAAGCTACTCATTTTTTTATCCTAGCATTTTATTGCAACCATTCTTTTTTACTTGATTTTGTACAAAAACTGCAATGGGGTATTTGTTTCGAGAAGGCAATAACGTGGTAGTAAAATGTGCTGTTGTGCTAGAAAATAATGCTGCTTCACACAAAACACAACACTGTTGTTTTATGCATGCATTCTTTTCTATTATTTTAATGTTCTGGGGGTTGTATAAAGCATAAAAAATAGTATATTTCTTTTAATACAGGGAACAATTGAGTAAAGTTAATGTAATATATCTGCAATGCTATATTAGAGTTTTGAGTTTTGTATTCACGCATTCTTCAAATAATCAAATTCATCGCAAAGATGCAGTAATGCTGACTGATCTGCAACAATAGCATGTAAGGTAAAGGTAAATTTTTCATGCGTATTGTTTTGCGTTATTAGTAGTTTGGTTCACAAGTTGGCTGCATTAATGATGCTTCTGCACAGTAGCTCATTTATATAAACGATATTCTTATTGCAGATTTTACCCCCATTTCATTGTTGTACTTATAGTTCAGGAAGTGCGTGTGCGTATGTCAAAAGTGGTTATATTATGGTGTCTAGTTATCTTTGTACTACTGGGATTGTTCAACTTGTTTTTTATTGTATGTAAAGCCAGACAGACATACATTTACTGTCATTATGACTTAAAGATGAAAAATATGTTAACACACATAAATTCATGGCAAACTGCATCACAAAAGTTGGAAACGAAATTCCAACTAAGACTATTTTGCATGATGTGCATTTTTAAATATATTTCTTATCGCCAAAATAAAGTAGAGAAAACAAGAACAGTCAACTACTGCGCACATTAACCTCGACGAAGACACACATCATAGTACTTTCTCAAACTTTGTTGTGAATTTATCCATATTATTGGTATTTAATACGCAACAAATATTTAAATGATCCCATTTTTTTCTATATGACATTCCGATTCATTTACAGTTACAGGTCTCGTAGAGTTTGGACCGTGTGAACAAGATATTCTGATGATGAAGAACAGTGAACACGAAAAAATCTCCAGTAGTATGACAAAACATCAAGGTTATCTTTGTAAAACAGGATTAATACCCAAATATAATATGACATACGAAGAAGAATCTAGACCCCTTGTATTGCTTCAAAAATTTCTTAAAAACAGGAGTTAGGAAATCAATCGAAACACTATAGAAAACACGGGTCATGAAATTCTTCTGATAATTCGTTTCTGCAGTTTTTTCGAGTAGCTTCTTTTGCAAAATGCAAGTCGTGCGCAATCAAATTTTAACAGCAGGATTGCAATTTGCAAGTAATATAGATTCAAGGAAAACTACTCAATTGCAAAGTAAATAGTTCTGTCAAGACATTCCGAAGAGATTTTTCTTCATTTTCTGAAACTAACTGTTTGCAAAAATAAGGAAGTTAAACTAATATCCTCTCTATCATTCTCATTTCGCAAAAATTTCGCTTTTATTATAATGCGGTGAATTTTAATTAAGGCGTTCCTACTTTTTCATTAAATCAAAAGGTAATTTTTCTCCCAAATCAACTTATATCTTTATTGACAATACTCGTTTTACTTAACGTCAAAACGCAGACTTGCTTCTTAAATCAAATATCAAAAAAAGCATTGACTGTGAAGATTTGTGAGATTTCATTTTAATCAAAAATATTATACTTAAGCCACAGTTGTTCCCAATACTGTTCAATAGAGAAAAAAAAGTTCTATAAAATACATTTGTATGCACTTTATTCGTTTGGGAAAGAAAAAAGGGTAGGTATATTGTCTCCAGAGACCGTGATTTACTTTCCAATCTTCGCAACGGGAAACGGAAGCATATCTAAAGTATAACGTTCTCTCTTATCGTCCTTTCAGCACAAACTTAAACTAGCAAGTTTTTCTTCTTATGTGAGAGTGAGTGTGCAGTGTAGATGAACTCCTTTGTCCTTAGTCGACTCAAGTAGATACAGAAATAGAAAAGAAAAAAAATTCTACAATGTTGCTAGAGAAGATCTATAATATGCACGCCCAAACATTTCCAGTGCAGAAGGCAGAAGGAGAGAACGAACGGCTGAGTGAAGCTATCATACAACGTGAAAGTTAGTTTAGATAGAAAACTTGCTGGTTTTCCTTGAGAAAATTGAGCAAGCATCGTTTATAGTTTATAGGATATCATGTTGAAATATATACTTAGCTTGTAGGATGAAATTTTTGCACTTGAGTTAGTAGTTATGTACGTATGTATGTAACCGGGAGTTCGCCAATACAAGTTATGTACTAAAACGAGAGCTCCTGAAAACGAAGCCATGGCGGATCTACCAAAGAACATTTCCTTTTAGATCGACACACGTCGTACTTTCCATCTTTTTTTAACAAAGGGGCAGGTGTACACAAGGATGCTATTATATATTTTTTCCATTTTATTATGCTACACAGATACCAAAATAAAATATCTATTTGCTGCATAGAATTTTAGTTCTGACTATGTTTTTTTAGAATTTATATATAATATAATATCATTATGATTTCAGCATGCATACTGAAACCGATACCATATATTTTAATCGCATAAAAATATAAACATGAACAACTTACTCTTTAGTATTTAGCAACATAATAAAAATCCAAAATAGTTTGAAACCATTCATTTAAATGATCATTTTTCGAAGAAATCTAGGAAAAGCTAGTGATTCTAGTGAACTCATCTTCCATTGTTTGATTTTCCTCCAATATTTGAGTTAACTCATGTGGCACCCTTACGCTTAGGACTAGGTTGTGGGTAGATAGCAGTATAAATACGTAGTAGTAATGACTTCAGGAGAAGAAAAAGGATGATACTAAAGCATAACATCATATCAAAGCTCAGCCATACAGTTGTGTTTGTTAGATCGTAAACATTACATACTAGTAGTTGGATTGGAAGAGCTTCTCTTTTATCTTTAAAAACTATTAGTACATGCCAGTTTGCTTGGGTGCAAGTTTTCACTATTATTTCT
>JAQIWN010003395.1:0-13232 GCA_034699025.1 Entomobrya cf. arborea Gr-Col-00668
GTATGTACTGTACAATGATCTAACAATAAGTGATAAACTTAACTGGTACAACTGATTTCCAGAAAAGAAGGCTGGAAGCTGTTAGCTGTTTAAAAAAATTGAGAAAACTGACTAAAGTGGCACGCACTTGCTAGTGAAATCTAAATCTCATCTGCATACAAATAACTGCTAATTACATAAAATGATAAAAGCCTGCTAAACAGTGCACTACCTGTGCTGTGACAATTTGGCATTCAAAAATCCTGAAATTTTGCTGAGACCGGAAATAGGTCTCTCAAAATATTCTCCAAAAACTGCTCACCTCATCCTGAATAATTCATTATCTCCTCAACTAAAGTACAGCAATTAGCAGTCTTTAATATTCCTAAATATTCTTCCAGAAAGAAGCGCAGCGTTTAGCGCCTTTCATCTAACTTGTTTACCTAGTTTCAAAATGTGGCGTGCAGCGTTCCTCATTTTTTACCTTCTATTTTGCTGCTGTTTAAATGGGAATCTTGGAAAACGAAATGTGTTTACGAGAACATGAATAATCACGAAAACAAAGCAATCCCCTCATCCAAACTGGTTGGAAAAATAATTGGATGGTATGTTTGTATATAGTTTGTTGCTGGAGTGTCAAGTGTGTAAAATAGTTTATTTTTTCAATTGCATATTGCATCTATTACCTATTGTACTGTCCTCAAAATTTTTATTTAACGAGTGAAGTAAGTGAGTCACGAAATTTATAATTAGATCAACAAAAAGTGAAAAAAGCAAGGTACCACCTACCCAAACCAACAAACTAAGCACATCACATTTTGTAGGAAATCTATCACAACCTACACCAATCTACCAATCTACACTCTCAAGTCAACCATAAACCAAGTGTGCATAAACAGTGAACAGCTCGATGGGCAAACGTCAAAAATAACCATTCATACACGGGAAGTCTCAGAACAGCTGATTTAAAATATATTACTGAACAGTGACAATTATTTGAAAAATCAGAAACCTTTTTCTTGTACCCTTTTACCATTCACTTTAAGGCAAGTTAATGTTATTGTTGCAGTCCTAGCTTAAATATATTTATATGTATTATGTATTCGGTTGTTTGGTTTGTGTAAAAAAGAGAAGTGGTTAGTCAAATTGTTGATACTCACCGTTTTAACAATCTTGTCAGCAGTCTTTTTTGGGTAATAGAATTCCACCATTTTTTCCCAACAAGAAAAAACTGTTTGGACTCGCTCGTTCTCCAGATAATTGTAGTGACAATTTTCTCAGTGAAGTTTAATTTTTCAGTGGAATCATTGCGTTTAAATAAATATTCACTTAGATCAGTTTTTCTCAGTGATTCGTACTTTCGTTCTACGTTGCCTAAATAATTCAACCCAAATGGCTCTCGAACTGATAGCTTTAACTTTTAAAGTGAGAAAAACTTAATTGGCCTTAAATCATTAACCTTTCTCTTTAGTTTGATTCTTTTATAACCTTTCTTTGCACTGGCCTTGTCTACCACTAGCCTGACATTTCTCTTTACTTTTCTTGTTCCCAAACTTTGTTTATACTTTTTGGAGAAAGGCGGATTTCCTGTTTCAAGAAGCACATCAGGTGGTACGAAAACAAGTGAATCCAGAGGCTTGAAACACCACACCTTCACTTTGTCTGGGAAAATTCAAAGCTTCCTTATATGGAAAGAATAAGAAAAAGGGTAGAGTTCACAATAGAATAGTATGCTATCATACAATTACCACCACCACCACCTTCATCACTATCATCATCATCATCCCACCACCACTCTATAATTTCATACCTATACTTATATACCACACATCTAAGTATTATCCAGTCAGAGAAACATTGAACATACTCATCTCATAACATTCAATACTCACCTATAAAATTACGCCTTTGGGCATATAGAGTAAATTTTATAACACACGGATAGTGTATGAACATGTTATAAGTACAAATTCTGGCTGGTACCAGTAAAACTTTGAGTCATGTAATATTTTAGTCTGGCTGGATCATGATACGATATGTAAGTGAAAATGATTATAATTTTATATGCTGTATGTATGCATTATATGCATTTAGAATGCATATATATCTGTAAAGTAACGAGAAATGAATATATGTAAACAGACAGACACACATTGATGTGAGTAAGTATGAACATGCTGAAACGGGCTGATAATCACAACAACCAACCGAACCAACCCTTTTTACTTTTTCCCTGTTCATTGTTCCCTATTCACTATCCAACCATTCCTTTTGTCCATAATATCATCATAATATCATCTGTGTTCCGTCGAAGGAGTAAAAAAACCAGCAGTGAAGTTGGAAGTGAACTGGTGGATTGGACTGGATATTCAGTCATCATGACAAGCTGGATATCTCACGCTCCCGTGCCTCTGTGTAGTCTTTTCTCCGTCAAGTCACACAATCAGCTCAACTGAGAGAGAGTCTGCGAGAAAGAAAGTGCTTTTTCCAATTCCCATTTTCCCATTCCATCCTTCACATTTTTCTGTTTTGTGAGCGAGCGAGAAAGTGGGCAACTTTTTCCATTTCCGTGTGCATATCTACTTCTCTCACTCACACAACCAGTCTATTTCTAGCAAAAAGTGAGTCAGCTCAAAGGAGGAAATTGTAGTACGACGACGGGAGGAACTGGAGGAAAGGATAGAGAGATAGAAAGTTTACAAAAAGTTATATAACAATTTATTTTACTATTCACAAGAGAAACAGAGGAGTTGGAGCGCGGAGGAGTGGTGGCGGTGGCGGTGGTGATGGTGGAGAAAGGAAAGGCAGGGAAAAAGTATTTCATTCATTCATACATTTTCATTTCTTTCATACTCACTACTAAGCTAAAAACGACTATTTATTTTGACTTATGCCTGGCTGGTTAGTGCCATGTTAGTGCTTTTCCTGGGAATTATGTATGAATCTCACATTTACTGGCTGTAAAGAAAGTAGAATGATGATGTGATGGTGGTGGTGGTGTGGTGCCTGGTGATGGTGATAGGGCTACGCTACTTACTAGAGAGAAAGGAAAGGAAAAGTAGAATAGGAAGCATTTCATTGCAATGTAATAATGAGCAAATAAAATGTATGTAAAAAGAGGAGGAAGGCAAAAAAAAACAATCGCATTTCATCCGTGATGCTAAAATACGATATGATATAATATATTGTTATTAAGCTCAAGTACAAAAAATAGAGAGAAAAGTAAGTTATGTAGATATTTATATGTATGTGGAGAGGGATTGCATTGCAGTGCAATATTTTTGGAATTTAGGGGAATCTGTATGCAAGGTGTGTATGTTGAGTTGATAAAACGGGAAGGAGTAAAACGTAAGGAGCAATCAGTAATCTTGTAACGTCTCTTGTTCTACAAGAAAGCTGGGAAAATAAGAGAGAAAATTATTTAGACTGAGAAGAAGTCAAGTCACACACAAAGATACACGCAGGCAGGCATCATCGCATCATCAGTATTTACAAGGCTTGATATGTGATGGTGATGATGATGATAGGCAGGAGGGGAAGACGTTGAAAGAAAGTAGAGTGATGTGATGATGGGATATATTGTTACTCTTCCTCTTTCAGACGTTTTGGACTTGCAACTTTTTTCTTTGGAGGAAGATGCTGTTAAGTTTTTATTAGTTTAAGCTGGCGCTATACATTTTGTAACATTTTTTTTAAATCTTTGGAGAGTTGAGTGAGAATGAAGGTCTCTGGTCTGGTCCAGTCCAGCCGAGAAAGTTGTGAACATGGTATGTGATGTGACGTGTGGTGTGTGTAGTGTGTGGTGGTGGTAGATGACTTTTACCCTTATAATAAGTAATCTGAACCACTTCTTTCTCTTAGAGAAAAAGAGTGGAATAGGGAAAAAAGGGTATCTGCTTTCACCAGCAATAGCACAGCAGTAGGGTGGTGGTGAACGCAGGAAAATACAAAACACAAAATATTTTAAGCTTTATCCTTAGGTATATTAGTAGATGGGCTTAATCTTCTCAATTTATTATTATAACACAAGAAATATTTAATTAGTAATTTAACTAACAAGAAATTTTCGGATAGCTTAGATGTTAAAATTACTTTGGGAAAATAATGACCTGAAGGGATCCAATAGTTTAGGGATGTGTGGTTGAGTGTTGAGTGCACCAACAAAATGATATCACATTTAGTAGAGATCATCATTTAAATAATTAAGTAGTCTGTCCTGGCTGTTAAAGATGAACACAGTTTTATGATACGGTTTTTAATAAGGTATAAATTGATACCATTGTTCTAAAAGAAAAAGCACGATAACATGAATTTAATTTTCCCTTTGTTTAAAAGTTAAATTGGTTTTAAAGAGTTGGTCGACTGGAGTGAGTGTAAAAGTTTACAAAAGTTGCTAGTTCGCGATTCAATTAGTTTGGAAAGTCTTTTGAGATTTTATTAGCTTAGTAAAGTATGGAGAATAAAAGCAAGTGTATTGTTTGTATTTCAATTTTTCTTTTGGTTGTAATTTGCAGTGCACTCAAATATTTTCGAATTGGTATGTAAACACATTTCCAATTGCGTTGAAACTGGAGATGGAGTGACAACATGTTTAACAAGATTGTGATAAGAAACATTTTGTGAAATTGTGAGGAGAATAGAAGAAGAATATTTTAAAGTAGAGAGGAGAAAGGCACCTGTTGTTTTGCAAAGGGAGAGAAATAAATCGTTAAGGTGCCATTATGAGTGGGTGTCATCAAATTCTTACTGGAGCTGTCAATTCCGGGGACAGGTCGTTCTGTCTTGGAAATATTGACAGTGTATCGTTTATTGTAAGTGTGTACAATTTTTAAGTTCATTTTAAAAATTAAAGCGATTACGTTCTGAAAATAATTAAATTGTCCTATTTTTCTTCGGTTATCTAGGCATATGCTTCGGGATGCAATCTTGTCATCTTATCGTTTGATTTTCAACGAGTCCAAATTATCCCCGGGGATGTGCAGATTAACTGCGTTCACTGTTCTTCAGAATCAGGCAAAATTGCTGCAGCTTATCAAAACAAAATTAAAATTTTCGAGCCTTCTTTATCAAGCAATCCAGAGCATCCCAATCCAGTACGTACTTGGCATTCATTTAGATGACAAATTTTTCTTAAGTGATATTTTTTTGTGTCAATTACTTTAGCAAGTGTACTAATTTCTATTCCATCTCATTTTCAGCTGTTCAACTATCGGTGGGATGAGACCTCTATAGTAGAATGCGATTGTCGGGTGAATTCATTATCATGGGATCAAGAAGGCATTCGGTTGCTTGTTGGTGGGACGTCTTTACAAATGTGGAAAATATGTCGCAGATTAGATGTCATCATTGGGGATCCATCAGTCCCACCAGAAAAAAGAAGTCATGGGAAGCATCACTGGGAGTGTGTTTGGAAGTGTGCAACGGCAACCGAAGTGCATTTTCTCAGTTTTTCTCCAGATTCATGCTTATTTGCCACGGCCGGAAGATTTGATCGGTTGGTGAAAGTTTGGTATCCTGTCAGCAGTAAGTTGAAAACTTTCCATCGTTAAAAATAATGAACAAATCATGAATACTTGTGATCTTCAATGTTTCACTGATTAAAAATGTATTTTCTTCACATTTTCAGGACTTTCTCCAACCCCTGACAGGTTAACCTACGACTTTGTATACCTTGCGCACCCTCGAGCCGTCACTGGATTTGCTTGGAGGCAAACTAGCAAATACATGCCTAAGTATGCGTACAAATCATTTGCATGTATAAATTTTTGTAGTCCAGCAAGGCAAAAGATAACCGAATTTCTACTTTGTTTGTTAAAAAATTAGGGGTGCAGTTTTCAATGCCCTGATTACCAGCTGCTTGGACAAAATTTGTCGAATTTGGACTGAAACTGTTTTACCGGAGGACACATTTAGTGTGAATGTCAACCGGGATCTTCAGTCTGCAGACGCCAAGTTTCACCGTTCTCATAAACACCGGATTATGAAAAGACTCCAACACGTAAAGTAAGTTTTCAATTACTTTTCAATTTATTCGCTTAGTTAACTTGTATGCTACATACAAATACCACCACCTTAATTTAAAAATCATCATCAATTGTTTTACATTTAAATGTTATCATGGAATATACTATATCCAAAAGTAGATCCTATAGAAAATTTCATACAGCAGGTAGCTTTTCCTTGATAAATGCCGCAACATCACGCATTTCTTGATCAGTAGAGGAATGTTCAAGTCCTTTGTAAGTCTTAAAAGTGTAACTTGGCAGATTGTGCTTTTCCAATAAATCTGAAACTGCTTTCCCCCACGCGTGGCGTACAACCTGATCTCGGTCCCCGTGGCATTGTAGGATAGCAGGTTTTTGAATGCTGTTCCAGTCAACGGTATCTCTAATAGGTAAATATCCTGAAAGAGCAACCACTCCACCAAGAAGATGTGGCCCTGTCAATCCAGTGTACAATGAAAGGGCAGCTCCTTGACTAAATCCACCTAGCAGTATGCGGTTAGCAGGGATTCCACTTTTCACCTTAAATTATAATCAGAGCAGAGCATTGTTAACTAGTTAAGGTATGCGACATGAGGAATTTAATCTCCACTAAGAATCAACTAGTCAGGAGAACAAACCTCTTCTTCAATCATTTTTGTAATTAGCTGAGACGCTTTCTTAACCCCTTCAACGTCTTCATTTCCGTCATCTTTGTCTAATGATCTAATATCAAACCAGGAAGGCATTTCACACCCCATATTGATTGTCACTGGGGACTCTTCGCTGGAAAAAATTGATTGTACTATGTTAGAAAATTCATGCATAAGTGAACCTTTGTTGACTTTCGCTAAGAATTACTGGTTTTGTGAGTGGGAATACTTACGCAGTTGGACATATTAATTTTGCATGAGCAGGTTTGATTTGAGCGATTTCGCTGGCCCAGCCATGCCTGTAAATACACAAACATCATATCATATAACATAAGTATACCTGCATGACATTTTAGTTTGAAAACAAATATCACTAAAAAATTCTTTTATAAGTGGCATACCCGGTATCGCCAAGTCCATGTAGGAAAAGAATCTGAAATTGTCAAAAATATATATTTTGAAGGCTATTACTTTCAATAAGAGTCTTACTTTTAAAAGTGCGACAACGCTACTCTAATAGTCCAATGATTTCTTACTGTTGCGGTGTGCTTTGCCGCAGCCGGAATTACAACTGGAGGAACCACAGCCATATTGTAGACAATCGACAGTTTTACTTTAAAAAGTTATCAGTTATATCTCCAGTAACCACTTTAGTGTTTCTAATTGAATTGGAGGAAACGATTTTGATACTTTGAAAAATGTTGCTTAATACAGCGTAATCAACGTGATCTGTTTTATGTATCAAAAGAGCTCAGTATTAGGTTAGGTGCTTAGGTGCTTTAGATATTAGTACTTGCTTTTAGATCTTATAATGATGTGAAGAATAATGTATTAGCTGCTGCTGCCACACTGCACCGTATATTATGTTAGGTTTTTTTGCTATGCATAGAGTAGTAGCACTAAAATCATGTAAAGAATACAGAGAAATCCAATTATAAGATGGTTTAACCCTTTTCACATCCTTGCCTAGATGTACTAAGCACTGTGCTTTGCGTACAAAGAGTCTTTAATTGAACAAGAACATAAAACAGTCTATCTGTGTGTGTGGATTGTGGACATGAGGCGTTCGGTGGTTGTATTGGAATGGAATTGTAGATAGAATTTGGTGCTGGGCTGCATGCTGCATGCTGCATCACTGGTCTCTGCAGTCTGCACTCTGCACTATGAAAAACTTGTTATTTTGCAGAAGATGAACTATCGAAAATAAAAGGCAGCTCTATGCAAATAAAATGAGCTCTTAAAATATGCTGGATTTAATTATTTAATAAGAGATTAAGTTTGGTTGAGTGAAGGAATGAAAAAAATGCAAATAATATAGGTCTATGCGTTATCCCAACTTTTTCACTAGTTTAATTATAAAATGCTTACTAGTAAATATGTATACTTATTGGCAAATATATGTAGTCTTTAAATGCACCATGCGAAACATTAAATATCGTTTCACTTTGTACACACCCTTAACTTTGTGGCCTATGATTGGCTTTATGAAAAATTTCTTGTACTCCGGAAATAGTTGACATTAGTGTATAGCTCGTCCCTGTTAGTGATGTCCTCCCATAGACTTCTAGTTCTTTGATCATGCGTGGAAATGCTAACGTTGTTACTTGATTCATTGTCATGTATATTGCTATTGTGGATAACTCCTCCAAGATAATTAAGATACTGTTCTGACTGCTGTGGAACGGCTTGTTGAGTAAATCGGTTGCGCATTGTTTGTGAGCTTGGAAGCACTTCGTAAATGTCAAAGGTGCCTTCATTGCTGGATTTCATTAGCGCCATGGACCGCCTTTGATTTCCGTTTATGCTATCTGTAGAAGGATTTGAAGTGATGGGAAATATTTCATCGTGTTCTGCTTGTGGTGCAACTGCGTAAGGATATAATCCGCAGGACCCACATCTTAGGTTGAGGTTATTGACAGTTGGTCGACGAAACGCAGACGGTTTTCCTTTCCCTGTACCGTTATTCAAAATCATTCCGTTACCACTTAATATCACATTTGGTTTCCTCCCGTTTTGCTGTTGATCTTCTATACGATATAAAGTTAGAAATAAATAAGGTAAAGGTAGTACTGTGTATTCAATAAACTGGGGGAAAATAGAGAAGAAAATGTATAGGCATACTTCTCTTTAGATCCGACAAAAGTAAACGCGCAGGTTCAGATCTGTCATCATTGTCATCTTGATCGTTCGGATCATCATCATCCTCATTTTTATCTGGTTTTCCATTTTCCGCCTTTCCCTTCTTTCCTGGCTGTCCTTTTCGTGGTCCTTTTGGAAAACGATTGTCTTGAAAACTGTCAAACTCTTCCATTATCGTTTGGTGCACTTCTCGTTTAATTATAAGTACACCGATAATGAAGATTGCCAATCCAAACACACAGAAAGCTACAAGCAGATTGTATATCTTGTTGAGCCAAGTTTCCCCCTGCGAATGAATATAGAGAATTGAAGCCTCGTCTAGAATGGTCATTGTACAATTATATGTTATTCTTTAGGAATTTGTGCTTCTCCATGCGATTTTAAAACCTGCGATCTCATTCTATGATCACATCAGTATCAGCTTTGCGAGGAAGACGACTAAGTATTAAGTTCCTATATTAAACCTATGACAACTCAAATGTGATCACTGTTCCAGTTCCACCCGAGGTGGTAGTGGTGTCACAAGGGCAGATACAGTAGATAGGGCCATGCCATGTCATTTATGATCTATACATTTGCAATATGCATCATGCTTTATTATCTATTCTGCTTTTTTACAGGGCCTGCTTCCACTTGAAAAAACATCGCGCCAAGGAAGCCCACTCTATCACCTCCGCATTTCCTTTGCCAATGTCCATGTCTTCACTTCCCATGATGGGGATTCCAGTGCATAACGCGCATTCTATTCCCAGTGCTATGGACCTCATGCACAGCCATGCCATGATGCATCACGGAGTCACCGTTCATTTCCACCTTGCTGGTAGTATCAACGCAGAAACAGACATTCCTTTGGTGCCGCCCTTGAAGCACCACAATTTTCGAGTATTCTGGCTAAACAATAAGGAAATGTTTTTCACCCAAAAGAGTGAACTGATCCTCCAAGAAATATGTAGAAAAGGTATGGAAAGGGAAGATAGTGCGGGGGACGGCCTAGATGGTAGTAAACGGTCAGCCGCTGCTAGCGGCATCCCCAAGTCAAATTCTCAGGATGACAATGGCAGCCAAGCCGGGGACGATGCCAGCTCTCAGCCAAGCCTCAGCTCTGCCGCATCCTCAAATTCCATTGCAGAGGGATTGTGGACAGAAGGATATGGAGATTTGGAGAGAAAGTTGGAAAGTTTGATGCGTGATTGGCAAAAGACGCCTGATGTCCTGGTCTCCTTACATCCAATCGATGGAAGCTTTCTCGTGTGGTCGGTTGAATGGCTGGATGAGTACATGCCTGGCTGCTTTCGTCAAGCGCAAGTTTCCTTTTCAAGTTGTATACCAGGAGCCATTCCATTAGCTGATGCGACCAGTATGTCTAGTCCTAATTTGTATTTGTTTCCGCTGGAAAAATTAGCTGCGAATAGGGCGGGTATGATGACAAAACATCATAATGGGTCGTTGAACTTGTGGACTTTGAGCTTTGGGGACGACTCAAAGTTTTGCCAGGTGCTGAGTGTAGCCCACGCCAAAAGAGCTTCCGGTCATCGTTTTCAAGTAAGGAGATGGGATGAACGAGCAATTAATGCTACAGCTAAAGGCCTGTTCTAAATAAATTTAAAATGTGTTTACAGGTTCGGGAAATGGCGTGTCATCCAGTTCTTCCTCTGGTACTCACAGCTGCCAGTCATGCTTTTTCGGTATACTCCGCAATCGAAGATGAGACTGACTCTGCTGGGCAGAAGCAACATCATCAGAATTATTGCAGTGAACTTATTCTTTGGCGAGTGGATCCCATAGGGCCCCTGTGCAAGTCAGGAGGAGTGGTGGAAGTAGCTCGAATTAATTCTTCAGAACTAGATGCCTTTTCCCATGTGGCATGGGTTCCTGGGCTGTTACCAAGCACATCCCTCTTTTCAAACTCGGGGTGCTTTGTGGCCTCAGACGGGACTAATTTGAGAGTTTACCAAGCTGTCTTAGATGCATCAAATCTTCTGGCGGAGATTTCTACGGCGTACCGGAAGAGAAAGGCGTCTTTAAATGTAATGTGATTAAAGATTATTTGAAAGCGTATAAATGACATTACGACACTCTGGTTTATTTTTATAAATTGTTTTGTTTCATTTATCAGGATTCCGTGGTCAGTTTGTCATCTTCGAGCTCCATGTCCTCAATTCACGGTGTTTTGGAGGACCCTGATCCCGATTTATTTGCAATTGTTAGTCAGCAATCCACTTCAAGACCAGGGTGCATTTTGCAATTGGATAGGATAGATAATCAGGTAAAAATAAAACTTTTTTTTTGTTTGGCTTGCATGATATTTTTAATCCTGTTAATGTAATATGCGTTTGTTTGTTTTCCCTCAAAAGAACTGGGGAGAGGTATCCTTCATCCAAGTCTTCCGTGATGACTTAGACCCCACCCGCAGAGGTGGCTTAGACTACAAGGAATCTTTTCACGTAGTATTAGTTGCAAACAAAAATAGAATACACGTCTGGAGGATTGAGATATCCACTCCATCAAACATTATAGATGGCCATGAATTTTTTGAAGACCAACATGATATCCTCTCACACGCCCACACCGCCGGCAACAATTCCCACGAACACATGAACCCATCAGAAGATGGGCCAGTTTTATCCGAAAGTGTGACAACGGGTGACAAGCTTCCCTCAATCATCACCACGATGGAAAAGTCAAGCAAAAGATCATTCCTAAATATTTCCATTTCGAAGCTTGTTGAGCAAACGATATGCCCCGGGTTAGATGTAAGCTTTTCAGCTTGCAGCGGACATTTTGTATGCGGCTCAAGCTACGCCCTAATAAGTACAACCAAAGAGTCTGTCAAACTTTGGAAATTAGCCAGAAGTGAAGATGATGGGATCGTAAATGGAATGGAAGAAAACGTCGACATGTGTTTTAAGGAATGGAACACCTTATCCGCATGTAAGGAAAAAGGGCAGTTGCTCCAAGCTAGTGCAGCATACAGCGGAAGGATTGCTTGTGTTTACAAATTAGACAGGGAAACAAAGGAAAAGAATTTGTTGGATGACCAAGATAAAGATGTCGATGCAAATATCAGAAACGACCTTACTGGAGGGAAGGAAGTTGAAAATTCGGAAAGTTGCGCTATCACAGTTTATGAATGTGAAAGCTCAGGAGGTACAGAGTGGCTGCTGGAGGACACAATCGAGCTGAAAACAGGAGAGGAGGTTACTGCAGTGCATTTGGAATGGATTCCTAAACATGACGCGCAGCACATTCTGGCTCTCGCCATAACAGATATGATATGCCTGTTTGCTCATGTGAGCAGAGAACCAAGCGTTACATTTGGTGCTAAAGTACTCCCATCTACAGCCTCCTGTAAATCTCAATACTGGCTACCCCTACACGCCTTCAAATTAAGCTCTGCTGACGGCTTAAGACCCTTTCCCGTTCGGTTTGGATGGATCCACGCGGTTTGCGTTGTAGCGATGAGGAATGAAATGCAAGTTTATTCCCAGTGGGCCTTAGAAAATCTTACTGATGTGAGCACACTGTTACCATCCTCCAATGATCTATTAACAAGACAAGCTACAGAAATTGAACAGAATTCAAACCGACCTCACATTGAGTTACCCCTTCTTTCTGGAAGTGTCGGATTGTTCCAGTACACTCGGCATTGTTATCCAGTCTTACCTCAGTATCACCCAAAACAACTTATGGAAATGCTAAACTCTGGAAAAGCTCGCTGGGTTCGGGTAATTTTAGGACATTTAGTGAGATGCCTTGGTGGCGGTGCTGGTGGATTGAAGCGTCAAAATTCCTTGTTGCATGACGAGGATGGCAGACAAAGAAGCTATTCTAGATCTCGCTGTCTGTCAGTCAGTTATCCAGGTCCTACCCCTCCCAGTCCATTGGAACATCGCAACTCGATGGTTTTTCAACCTGAGGATTTTAGTCTAAATTACGCAGAAATGAGGACCATACCGCCGGTGCCTCTCTGGATGTTGTTGAGTGCAGAAAAGGAAAGTAGTCAGCAGATGAGTGAAGACAAAACAAAGGATTATAATGATCTCTTCAATATGGAAACTACAGATGAGCCTTTGGATGAATCAGTATTCGATGATTTCCTAGAAAATGATGATGATGATGGCGCAGGTGGTGCTACTGGAGAAAGTCGAAAGAGACGTCGCTCCACCAGTGGTGATAATCAACCTTTAACATTCGGACAAAGACAATCCCGTCAACTTTCAAGAGTACTAACTCACACGCAACTACCTGGACTAACGTCCTTGGATCAAATGCATCTACTTGCTTTGGCAGACACGGTGGCTTCAATCGGTACTCGATTGGACCACAGAGAAGTCCAACAAAGCCATATTCATGATGGTACTCCGGACTCTTTGGACGAGTGTGGATTACGATTTTTAATTGTGGTTAAACAGTATACCTATCTCATTCGCTGTTTGCCACCTGCACAACGAGTGCAACTTCAAAAGCAAGGAATTTCTAC
>JAQIWN010003396.1:0-13231 GCA_034699025.1 Entomobrya cf. arborea Gr-Col-00668
ATATTCATATTTTACTTTTCGCGACAGATATTTGGAGATGGCAATTGGAAATGCTCCCTGGCCTATTGGAGTGACTATGGTCGGTATTCACGCCCGTACAGGAAGAGAGAAAATTTTCTCCAAGAACCTTGCCCATGTGATGAACGATGAAACCCAAAGGAAATATATTCAAGGATTGAAAAGGTAATCAAAATGTCATGACAATCTGAAAATGCCCTCGTCTATCAGGAATCAGGATATGAAGAAAGTGGTTTCCTAATATTCTCATTTTGCTTTTTTTGCAGATTAATGACGAAGTGTCAGCAAATTTTCGTCACAGTTCCTTCAAGATCAGTGGAATACATGCCGGAAACATTGTTAACAAATCCTGATGCTGATGATTGAATAACAAGTAATCTATTTTTTTCGGTTACAAACGCTAGCGAATACATATAATGTTTTTGGCAAAATATGGAGCACAAGATGAACAGATTAAAAGCACTTTAAGTAAAGTCAAGGATATGTTGTGTGGTGATGGTGACCTATAGGTGGTCTGCTCGTAGGTGGTGATTGAAAATTTTCTCTGTTGTTATCGCATACAAATTAAGTCTTAATTTTATTTCAAGTAAAGTTTATTTCATAGTTCACATTTAATTTTGTACGAATAAAGCGTATCATCATTACTAAGTAATGTTTTAATAAATTTGACAAACATTTAATAATGTAACCCCTACTGTCTGTGTGACCATGTCAAATAAAGAATGCTGCAAATTAACGAAGATGTATTATTTATAGAATGTGCAGTAAGGGACCGCACCAATGAACGTACCAAGTTCATTAGGTGACAACCACGCATAGTTATATTATTATCTTGAGAAGTTCTGAGGTAGAGGCCAAGGGACACTGCTGGGGGCCGGGCCTGATGTTGTCGCTTCCCTTTTCACATCAACATTTAACGAAGATTTACACGCACGATCTATTTATCCAGAATCGTTCATATTCATAAGAGCAGTGATGTTGG
Source organism: Entomobrya cf. arborea Gr-Col-00668 (assembly GCA_034699025.1). Lineage (NCBI taxonomy): Eukaryota > Metazoa > Arthropoda > Collembola > Entomobryomorpha > Entomobryidae > Entomobrya > Entomobrya cf. arborea Gr-Col-00668. The sequence continues at coordinate 1,001 of JAQIWN010003396.1, forward strand.
ATTTACAAAAAAAATTGCCTAGTTGGATTGAAATCGAAATTGGATGGAATGTCATGATGACGGCATGCAAAATTGAATATGTATAAGACGTAATACTCCTACCTTTAGGGTCTCATCTAACTGAGATAAAAGATTTATTTAAGATCAATTAGGAATTAGGAGTAACATCATACATCATATAATTATCAACTCCTAAAAGCCTAAAACGCTTTAAAGCGCAAGAAAAACTAAAAAGCATATGAGCCAGTCAGACAGACGTGTACAGAAGTTCAATGTTTTCCGACTAGCTCACTTGTATACCACGTTGCATTTCAGTCGCTGTCGCTGAGTCGCAGTCTATAAAAGCAGCTGAACTGAAGTAGCTAAAAAATCAACAATATATGAATGGCTCCTGTTGTACCGACTTTCACCTGTTACTTCTTAAAGGAATTAAATTAATGTCAGTAAGAAGTAGTAATTAAATTGTTAAATCGTGCATACGAAGTGAACGATGATGCTATATGTCCCAATTTGTGAGATTCTCAAAACCAGACAGCAGCAAAATGCATTGACCATATGTAGCCAAAATCCTAAAAACGTGTGTGTAAAGTAAACGCTTGAGCGTGTAAAATTAAGAAAGAGATTCTTGCTAAATATCATTAACTATCAGCACTGCATACAGTTTTAATGATCAAAATGTGCGTGGTTTTATCATTATCATAGTGTAATTATTATGCTATCTGGGAAATTAGAATTAGATCACTGAAAATAGTTTTTCTCTGTTGGGTAATATTGTTTGTTGAGGTACAAAAATGAGTTCAGTTATGGAGTTGTTTGAAGAAAAGTCGTTAGTAAAAATTTGCGCCCCTATGGTGCGATATACAAGGTAACCACTACTCTCGAAAACCGTAATTATTACAACATAGACGTAAATTAGTTAATACGTAATTATTAATTATGAAATTGATTTCACTATTTATCTAGGTTGCCTTTCAGACTTTTAGTTCGGGAGTACGACTGTGACCTTGTCTACACACCAATGATCCTGGCAGATTCTTTCGTAAAATCAGAGCAGTGTCGACAAAATGAGTTTAAGACAAGAGCAGGTTTGTGAATTCTGAATAATAAGTGATTTTATTTTACATTAATATACGCTACCTTCATTGCGCTGTGACTAATGAAACTATTTATTTCCTTAATTATAGATGATAAGCCATTAATAGTACAATTCGCCTCCAACAATGCTGACGATTTTGCCGATTGTGCGGAGTTGGTTTACAAGTAAGTGGTGAACTATTTCAATTCCAGGATACAGTCAAGTAAGATAGTACTCGTTTCTAAATCGGTATTTGAAATTTTTTGTTGCTATGTTCATGTCGTGTGGATACTGACAGAGATTCAAATGGAATAGATTTGAACTGCGGTTGTCCCCAGTCATGGGCTTGCCGAGAACGTATTGGGTCCTGCATGCTACGCACTCCGGAAATAGTTGCAGACATCCTCAACCAAACACGAAATAGAATATCGGATCCCAATTTTAGTGTTTCGGTGAAAATAAGGATCTTTCTTGATATCAGGTATGTTACAAAAGTCAAGTTACATAACATAATATGCTACAGTATTCACCAAAATTTAGTTGAATGGGAAATTTGGGAATTGTTAGTCCGTCTTAAATATAGTGGATTTATTAAACTATTGCAGACGGACAGTGGATTTAGTTCAACAACTAGAAGCTGCCGGTATCAACTTCATTACAGTGCATGGACGCACAATGCAAGAACGCGCACAACCAGTGCACTTGGATTATATAAAGACAATCGTAGATTCGGTGCAAATACCTGTCGTAGCTAATGGCGATGTTGATTCTTTAAAAAAATCTTACCACACTCAGGAAGTGACCGGAGCAAAGGGTAAAATAGTTTAATACCTAACTGTTCAAACTATCGGTGTACTAAACAGTTACCGACCGCATTTACACTTTTGACACTTGGTAAATTCTTAACCTTTTTACTTTACTTACACCGTTTGTGCAGGAGTGATGAGCGCAAGAGCTATGCTCGAAAACCCCGCAATGTATAGTGGTTATGAGAAAACTCCAATTAGCTGCATAAAAAGATGGATGGAAATTAATGAATCTCTTGATACGCATTTTACCATGTATCATCGCCACCTTATCCACATGTGTGAAAGCCAACTTACCAAAGCAGAAAGAAGGGTGTTTAATAACCTCACCACGAAAGAACATGTCGCTGATTTCCTGTATGATAAATTTGAAATTGCCATCGCCACTACCCAAACGGGAGATTAAATACATAAAATAAAAAGGACCTGATAAATTACACCACAATTACAAAATATTGAATGAGCAGAAGCAGTGTCACGGACGCTTTTCTTTTGTGATTCTGCTGAGACCGCAGACAATTTCTAGTTCAATTTAAGTACAGTTTTAGTATTTCTTTTTTTATTGATTGGAATCATCATAATCATCATGACATGGACTGTTATTCTGTGATATTTATTTACGTACTATTAACTTGACGAGAAAAATTGAATACACAAATTACATCCTTAAATATTTTATCACCTTTAATAAAGCGTGGCTTCTTTTTACGTCTAGATTTAATATTATTACTATTCCATACTGGTATACTTATTAACAAACTGAAAGCTTTCTGACGGGAGGCACGAAGGCACTTTACAGATCTTGTTCACGACTTAATTTTCATTTTCTATCTCTATAAGTTGTACGACAAGGAAGTATAATGGAAGTCAGTTTAAGATCTAAAAGTGTCTCCCCATTAATTCATGACCCTAAATGGATGATGTTGAGCCCCATCCACCCACCTACAAAGCATAATAAAAAGTCTGCAAAGTCAATAGAATTGGAAAGTACGTAATAGAATACGTACACAAAGACATTAGCTGGAACTGTCCCTTTTTTTCTAATCATTTCTCTGAGGTCAGAAAATATTTTACTTGAGAAGCAAAATAATAACGCATCATATCCTTAGTAAGCAGTGCTTGAAATAACACTACTTAATTAGTTTATTAAGAAAGCTCACCATTGATGATAATGATGATGTGATGCCCATTGAATTTCAAAGAAGACCTGCAGCCTGCATTCGAGCGTATTTGCCTAGGCAAGCACAGATAACTCCTGTAGTTCCCCCAGTTATAATGATAAGAGCAAAAAAGTCGCCCAAATCAAAGGAATGATTAGGCGTGTCCGTCAAGCTGTCAGCTCCAGGTAGCAGTGCAACAAGTAGCAGGGAAGCTAAAATCGACACCGAAGAAAACACTGCTGAACGAGGGCACCATCTTCTGTTCACCAATTGACTAGTGTCACTGCCACTTCTGTTCATCAGATTATACCCTTCCATCTCTATTAAGTTGAGTATTGAAACTTGTGTAAATCGCTAGATAATTTGATAGACTTACGGTAGAACAATAAAACACAACTACAATAGGTTCTTAACCATTACTCCACTACACAAATTTCGAGTTTCCTGTAATGCGTTTTATAAAAAACCGTATATCCTTCCGTATATTCGCTAGGTTTTCGAACACATTTCCTATTTAATGAATTCTAGTACTGATTCACACGCTGTAACGTCGTCCGTCCGTCAAACTTATATTCAACTAGCTAGCCAAACTGTAAGGGACTGAACAAAATCTGGGTTACGTCAGATGTCAGATTCAACAAAGGGTTTCCAAAGGTTTCTCTAGAATTAACATTGACGCATGTCAGTCAATGTAGAAACAGTGAATTAATTGTTTCTGTAGGTAGTAAAGTAATGGTCGGGCGACTGAGAAAGGTCTTCTGAGAATTGAGAATGGGACAGGTGTATCGCTTTTTGTTTAGGTTCACGTTTGAGGGAGTCACGTGCTCTCCGCTGCTGGCTGGATATTTTTTGACTACTTGTTTGCCAGCCCCAGCAAGTGGATCCCAACCCAAGATAGAAACGAAGCCGACTTTAGTGAAGCAAAGAATTTTGACAATTGGACAATTGATTTGCTTTCAACTTTAGAGTTGCCACACGAGAAATTCCTGTTATACGCAGTTAAACTGATTTTCGCAGGACTAAAATACATTCCTAATATGGCCAATTAACTCATGCAACTGCCTCCTGTCAAAAACCCTTTCCCTTTTCTTCCAGATCGGAAGGTATATGAGTATCTTACAGTTGACAGAGGAACAAAAATGGTTCAAATGGTTGTCACACATACCCTTAAAGGAACTCGCCTACCTAAGCATTCGTGTGAGACGTCTCACCGATTTTGACGACGAAAAGAGTCGACGAGAAATATTGCATGAGCTCCTTCATTCATCTTGTAAAGGGAATGATTGAGCCAACCTTTAGCTGTGATCAGCTAAACAAGCAAAATCCCAACATGATTACCAGTATACTAATGTATGATAGTAATTAATGATTGATGGGAAAAATTAATTGATACGATATATGATTTGAAAACAACATTTGGTTTTGTAAGCCAACATTTTATTTAATATTTAAACAAAATAACATTCTTGAGAGTGTAATTGATTGTGTGGTTATTTTGGTGAAAGTTATCACTTGTCAAACAAATTTCTTAGTCGAGTTTTCCGAGCTTGTTATATTTGAAGAAACAAAAAGCTGTTGTATATTCAAGCCCCTTGAGAGCATACGAGCCAGTTCTGAACCCAGCATCAAACTCGTCATATTTGACATGACACCCATGATTACCGGTTTTTTCATTGACACTTGAAAGAGGCCGGGAGGTCGAGTAACCTGGAATGCTACTATAAATGGACTTCTCTTGGAGCGTCGTGAAGGTGGAGGAATGTTGCTATGATGGCTCGGTGACATTGACACTGCAAATATAACCAAAAAAATTGATAATTTTTGCAAAATTTAGTATGAAAATTATGTATTTTTTGTGATTATACCTTTTGTGGAGGACACAGGTAATGAGGGTAATTTATTACTTTGCTGATATGCTGCACTGGGGCAAAGTAAGATTGTGAAAATTACTTCAATTACAAGAGGTAATGCAAGAGCTGGTATCAAAGGGTTTGCAAAAATCATCTTTGAAAATTTATGACACAATTTTTCTATGCAAATAACTTAGTTAATGGCAGTGGCAGTCTGCACGACGGTTAGTTTTAGAATGAACAAAATATTTGATGAATAAGATCTTCGTAACTTAATAAAGATTTCATCCAAGATATTAGTCTAAGAGAAAAATGTTACCGAATTTCATTGAATAATTTCACTACGAAGACTAATAAATATTTCTACTCATTCCAAAGATTTGCTTGGGTGTTTACAAAAGTTTCGAAAAATAATTACTTGAGAGTACTTTAAAGTAGGTGCGTTACATACTACACCATATATACTGGCTTGTCACTTCCGCTTTTAAATAAAAACCTTCTACATTTAATATTATTATCTTTTTCATCTATCATCATGACTTGATGATGATCATGATTCATGACACGATAATTCATGCGTGCCTGATTACAGTCGAAAGGTGTGAACGCTCTCCCAGTGTTCATGCACTATCACTATGACTATCACCGCTCTTCTTTTCATGCTTTTCGTTACGCTTGTCTTTCTCACCATTCACAAACCGAAATCTCTTTCCGTTCTTTGATATCCCGAGTCATCTAAGTTGAAGTGCAGTGCAAATCGAAATTTTTAGAGTTATTATGAACTTGAGAATAAATATTTCATTTTTTTCTTTATTTAATGCATTATAGTACAATATATATGTATGTAGTAGTAGTAAAATATTAAATTTATGCTTCTCGAATTTCATCAATTTCACTATTGCCCTTTTCATTATTAATTGGATTGATACTTGAACCATTATTATTGTTGCTGTAATTTTCACTTACAACTTCTCTGACAACAAATCGTTTTTCGTTTCCTAACGCTACATCTTGTAGTGCTTCCCCCAATTTGCCCTGCGACTGATTTCCCTTTTTAAACTTGAACAATTCAGCAAGAAATTGAACGGATGCCATACATAAACCTACAAGGGCAAGGAGGAAGAGCCCAGTAAACTGGGATACTACCAGTTTTTGTGGTCCTTCATACCGATCATAGTAAACTGACGTCTTGTTGTTAGCCTCTTCCCATTTCTTCCTGTCCTTCCCAATAAAATCTTTGTCCATCTGAAGCCATTTAATTGTAAGACCCATTTGATAGGCGGCTTCAATGGTGCGGTCCATGTGATGCTTGAAAATGGCACGTCGCTCGTAAGTCTGTTCAATCAGAAGACATCAATTCATTTTAGCTAAATGGTATGTAATTTCGCTTACTTTTTTACGCTTTTAAATTTAAATTTAACTAATTTAAAAAAATGACTTACAAATCCATCTCCAATGAAAAGCCCAATTTCCTTAGACTGTACCATTGGTGCATATCCAAATCTATCGGAAATGTTTCTCGCGTTTGCATACTGCACAATCCCTTCCCAAATAATACAACTCAAGTCCTCATCCATCGCCTTCTGTAGACACAACTCTGGCTGGCCAATCATTTCCATTTTATTAAAAATTGCTTGGAATGTTGGATTAGTGGAAGAGGAAAGTACATCATATGCCGCTCCCACTTTCCCCACATTATTAAGTGCAACTTTAAAATGTGAGTTTGCCAGTTCTGAAAAGGTTGTCGGTATCCAGGAATCAACCGGAAATGCGATGAGAGATACTAAAGCGCCTCTATAAGCTGTACTAGTTATCATGGCAAATAGAAGCCAAAATGCGCACAACATCCGAATCGAGCTTGTGTTAAGAGGCCCTTCCCGGTCCTGTTCCATGAACGTCGTGAAAATGTATTCAAACATGCGGGCGTAGGTCCATTTAATGTTGCCATGTACTTTTGGATCAGTGCCCATCTGGGAAATGAACTTGAGCATGAAGGTCATTAGAATAAGGCTAGCAAAGAATAAACCCCACATCAAGGGACTAAATGGCCAAAATATGGCATTTGGGGAATACGTGTTCCTTGGCGTATGAGTCATAAAGAAGAACCATTCATAAGACAGCACCGCAGAAAAGCCAAAGAAAGGCTGGCGACTGTAAGTTTCTCCTACGATAACAGCAATGTCTGCACGGTCATATAACAAATCTCCGGCAGCACCCACCCACGTACCATTCGCGAGGGGCTTTCCAGTTGCCTTTTCAAAAGAGCTCCAGAACATGACGTAGGTGAAGTTGAACTTTATCACGGCCTCGTCGAACCACCATCTGTAAAACCCACGTTTAGGATGGTAAGCGCCATTTCGCCATTCCATTTCAAATCGATACTTGACATTGGGTACAGTTATGCGGAAGGTGTGACCGTTAAAATTTTTCGTCATATCAGGGAAAAAATGGGAACGAGTAAAGGAGATGGATTTAGGGTTATCATGCTCATGATAAGGCTCAAACGTCTGAAGCACTCGTTTTAAGGGCCCTCTGTTTTTTGCATAAAAATCGATGGTTTGACAGGTGACCTTGTCGTTTTGACTAGCTTCAGGATCAGGATATAATGCAAGCTTGTATTTTATTTTTTCACCGAATTTTGGCGAGAGTAATGCACTATCCGCTACTGACTGCGTGGGCGCTAGAAAAATGAAATGATCTTCATCTTTTCTTATGACAGGTCCGTAACGTGGAGTGATGGTGTCGAATAGCCAAGGCTGCAGGCTCTGCTCAGAGGTGTTAAATTTTTCAAAGTAAAACACTCCTACAGCACAGTGACGAGGGGTATGCCGATGAATGTCGTTGTGTCGTGGGTAAGTGATATTGGGAGCATACATTGTTAATGTTCGTGCTCCAGAGGAAATGGCACTTAGGTGCAGGATGTCAAAGTTTTGTACTGACATTGAGGATTCCACCACATTTGTGCCTTGGTGGAGATAGAGGAGCTCACAACCGTCGTGAAGGAAGAGGATTTGCTGAAGAATAAGGAAAATAGCATGGGAAGTGGAAGATGGGGCAATCTGAAGCTGGGTGTACAGGGATAATGATGCCATTCAATTGGACTGGGTAAATTTTGCACTGGAACGGTACAATGGGGGAATATGTGACAGCATAGTAGTATTTAAGATTAAGGAAGATCACTATAACAACAGGTACAAAAAGGTCACTTCAATAGAAAAAGACAGCTCATAAGATTTACCTTTCACGTTCATACAATCTGGAGGTCAAAATGAAAATGGTGAATGAATGCCAATATCAGCCTTCCAAAAATCATTAATTCTGTCTTAGACATGTCCTTAATATCAAGGTATTTCAAGGGCGTCGAAAAAATAAAAAAGTAACCATTTCGCAATTGAGTATCTAGAATTTTTTCATATAATGATGATTTGTAGCCTGGAGCAATTTATATAAATGACCTCGCTTTGGTGTGAATTGACAAGACAAATGCATGTTATACTTGATTAATTTGTGAAAACTTGAAGGCTCTGATACGATTTAGAAAACTACATAATAACCCTATACTTGTTTTCATATTTTAAAATCATGCATTAGAAATGACTTTACACTCAACAAGAAATGGAGTTAATTATCACCTCAATAGGTATGTTGTGTTTATATCATTTAAAACCCAACCCTCCATTTTCAAATGACAATTTCATTTAAAATAAACGACGCACTTTTTTGGTATCTAAGGATCATTGATTGTTGTATATTTTTTAAATGCTTCTTGAATTTTTTTTGAGCATAACACTGTTACACAACCTAATTTTAAATGTTAATCATAACAAGCCTCTTTGTTTGTCAAGTGGCATAAATTCATTTTAGACCTTAAACCGATGTGCATAGTGCCATGTCTTGTGTCACGCCACCTCAAAATAGTGAATGTTAAATGAAGGCTATATACCTAATGGTCTATAATTGGTGCTACCAGCTACTCAGAGTGCCTGTAAAACTGTCAATTACTCAAAATCATCAAAATTTTCACATGTATCAAAATTTGAACGTTCGCGTAATATAATCACTTTTTTAACAGCAACAATACATATTACAGTTTATTAGAATAACCTATTATGCTTAATTTGAGAAAATAAAAGAATAATAAATAGGACAATTTGAATATAAATTATCTCCTAACAGTTTTCAGGGCCTTTTTACTTTCGTTTCTTCGAGGAATCGAAAATGATTTTTCCATTGCCTCCTCCACTTTTCCCTTTAACTCCCCCTCCTCCTGATCTGCCGATAATTCCCCCAGGAAACAAGCCGGGAAATCCTGGCAGCACTCCAGATGCAATGAGTCCTCCACTTGCTGGAAATCCGCTCGGAAGTGCTATGCCACCTCCAACTCCCGGAGGTGCTGCAATCCCTCCAATCACTTGAGGTGGAGCTTGAGCCACTCCACCAAAAGCCCCAGAAGCTATTCCTCCTGTGATCCCAGCAGTCCCCGCACCAAAAATAGGATACGGTTGAGCCAGTCCGCCGACCACGGGTCGATTTGCCAAAGCATTTGCCAGACTGACAAGTAGTGAGTTATTGGATGTTGCGGGTACAGTTACACCACTTGCCAGAATGGCGTTTATCAAATACTGGCTGAGAGGTGTGGTGGGCCTAGCAGTTGTTGTTGTGGTGGTTGTCGGAGCTGCTGTTGTAGTTGGGACCGGAACTAGGATTGCTGGACGAAGAAACCCGTAATTGATGGAGGTAGCTCCAACGGCAGCAGTAGTCGTCGTACCGGATCCAGGATATACAAAAGACCATGGCCATTTTATGACTAGAAGGATAATTACATAGACACTAGTTAACTTAAATGGTTTACGATTTTCATATCCCTTGATTATGTACGAACAAAGTATAAATATGTACAGAATGCAGTTGTGTTGGTTCCTATGAAAAGAACAAGAAGAGCCACCACTTGCTTCACTAAAATCATATTTTAATCCACAAAATTTAACTTCAAAAAATAATTATTTCAACTAAAATATGGACCAACTTAGGAGGGAGCCTGCTCAATATGAAATGCACTAAATACATTGGACTCATACAAACAAATTAAACAAGTATGAGGTAGAATGAAAAACTGTAACTTTTTGGCGTTTACTACTTCAATACTTTGACCCCGCCGCGGCACCACTAACCAAATACAATTTTCATTTGAAATGCATGACAATTTTGGGGGTTTCGATTTCAATTTCGATACTCATCTCACTTCAAAAGTACATTCACTTGCAATGGAGAAGGTTGGCCTTTGTTTTATTTTTAGGGATTCTTTTTATGGATGACCTCAGCAAAATTTATCACCATTCCAATATATAAATTTTATGTCTGTATTTTAAAAATTGGTCAGTACAGCACAGCACTAACTTTCATTTTGATTTTTTCATGCGAAGTCATCCATCATATGAATCATCATTGATGAAAATCAATCGAAACCAAACTGTCCACATTCCATATTTTCGTAACTGCTCACAATCAGTGTGAAACCCTGTAACGTTTTATTTTACTGACCAATTCCAAGGTGATTTTGGGGGAAGTGGTATGGCAAAGAAATCAAAAGTGTTAAACGTATAGGAAAGAATGCATTGCGGCACTTCATATCATATCTTCCAGCCAGTTATATCCAATGTCTAGTGAAAATACAAAGTTATATCCAATGCAATTCTTATGCAATCCAAATTAAGTTAATTACGGATTGGATGCATTAATATTGAGATTGGTGATGACGCGAGTGAGTACATTGAACACGAGTATTGACTTTAGTGTAGCTAATATTTATTCGAAAATAATTTGATTCGGTTTGAAAAATAATGCCGTAGTGCCGTGTGAAATATAGCGCAGTCACGCATGAAACTCGCCAGAACAAAACAAATATGTAGTATACAATAGAATACAATACATCACCGTTACCCTTTCTAATTTGTAGTAGTAATATGTAATTTAAGTAACATAATTCCATTTAAAACTCAATGAAGTGAACGGGCGATGTCAACAATGGTGACGGGATATATACTATACCCATATGTGTCAATTACATCATTTTGCAAAAAAAAAGGAACGAGTTTAGGAATTATTTGCAAAAGCATATTTATTGCGTTGGTAGGAAAAGATTATTTTAAGTATTGGATGTATAAATAGGTAATATATGGTTTGGGACAGTGTGAATATAAAGGTTTTCTCATTTTTAAAAGCTCTTGTTCATCCCTGCTTTACAATCCCAAAAATCCGACCTTCCACTTCATTCTTTCAGTCCGATAAAAGGCATGTCGTGTCGTTTGCCTAGCAATAAAGAATATATGACAGTACAATGGCATTGCTAAAAAAGCAGGGTTAATTAGGAGGAGACTGAAGTTTGGGAAATTGGGGTAACGAGAGACACAGGATGTTAATCTGGCAATGGGATTATGTTTCCATAACTTCAACAGTGAACAGCCTTTCATCGAATAACTAAACTTATTGAATCTAACAGCACTACAGTTTAAGTTTCCTTGCACTTTTTACATCAAATAAAATAACTGATTTTGATTTACTGATATAATTATGAGATCAAGTGTATAGTTGAGTTGGCAGAACATGTCAAAAACTAGATTTGACATTGTCGTCAACCATCCATCCTTCCTCCCTTGCTAACAAAAGTAATCACGAAGCCATGAATTGAATCTCAGTTTACGTGATAAACTTCTCAAAATTCCTAATTATTTTAATTTACTTCAAGTTGAATTTGATGATGAACAATTTTGTAGGCACGCAATAGCCAACTCAACCGGTGTTTGAGCGCAAAGCCGACAAAGCCAGACCAATAATTATTGAACGTTAAGCATGAGATGAAATGGCGTCACAACGGTAACTGGTCATTCCAACTGTAATGTATTTTAAATGGAGTTCTTTTAGACCTAGGCGGCCTCTTTACTCCTGCAAATGAAGACCGATTTTTATGAAATCTTCATAAACTTGTAGTAAAATCAATTTCCTTGCGATTATAGTTAGTTTCAACATTTGTGCATAATCATGCCCAATTTATACCAAATTTTTGCGTACAAGACGCTATACTTTAAAATCTCGTGACTTCAAGAAAAAACGAATACCCATAATCGAATCTCTATCTTGTTAACTGATAAAAAAATATTTCATCCCATCAAAGAAATCAACGTGCCCAAAATGGAGGCGACGCCTTCATACGAAGTCTTACTTTGACGCAAACCTAAGCTCATTACATGAGTTGTAAATGACAGCTGCCGTTACAACGACTTCAGTATATATAATAAAAATATACAGTTGTATATATATTATATATATTCAATCTCACCCTT
>JAQIWN010003397.1:0-13226 GCA_034699025.1 Entomobrya cf. arborea Gr-Col-00668
AAATGTGAATTACTGAGGGAATCGGTAATATTTCTTGGACACAAAGTTTCCAAAAGTGGAATAGAAACGTCCAAAGAGAAAGTTGATGCTATAATGAAAATACCTGTGCCTAATGACAAAAGTGAAATGAGATCATTTTTGGGGTTTGTCCAATTTTATGGAAAATTCGTGAAAAATTTGGGTGATTGTGCTGCTCCGCTCTATGCATTGACAGAAAATGATCATAATTTGAAGTGGACGAAAGCATGCCAAAATGCATTTGATGAGATCAAAAGAATACATGCGCACCCATCCTGGCACATTTTGACCCAGCACTCTTAGTTGGATTGGCCTGTGGTGCCTCGCCAATCGGTGTCTCGAGTATATTATATCATAAATACCCTGACGGCAGTGAACAACCACGCATCTAAGAAGTTATCATGTTGTCAACAGAGATGTTCTCAGATAGAAAAGGAAGGATTAGCGATTGTATTTGGAATGCAAAAGTTCTATAAGTACTTGTGCATGAAAAGTGCATGTTCGAGTTGATCACCGATCATCGACATTTGCTGGCCATCTTTGGACAGATAACACAGCTACCTTGTTATGCTGCAACACGATTGCATCATTGGAGCGTGTTCCTGAGCCAGTATACTTACGACATAAATTATCGTAAGTCGAGAGATCATGGAAATGCAGATGCATTGTCAAGAAATATCTGCATGAAAATTGAAAATAAAAAAGATCTTGAACTGATCGTGAATCAAGTTACAGCAGAACAGTTAGATGTATTGCCAGTGCATCAACTCGTGATAAAGTTTTATCTCGTATATTTGAATACGTAAATAGTTTGAGTTGAGTTTGAGGAATAAAACTCTACAGCAGCTGCACATGTGTCATTCTGGTATCGTGAGGATGAAAGCGATAGCAAGATCCTACGTGGTGGCCAGGAATTGACAGTGAAATAGAGAAAATGGGCAAACAATGCACCACGTGACCATGCACCATGTGCAAACAATCAGAATGCACCAGATCCTGCAACAGCACCACTGCTTCCATGGCAGTATCCAAAACGCCCAATGCAGCTTGTACACAAGGATTTGGATGGGCCATTTTTAGGAAAAATGTGGCTCATCATGATAGACGCCCACTCTAAATGGCCAGAGGTCAATGGCCGGAGCGAAGACATGATGAGTTCGCTGCAGATCCCACCACACGAAAATAAGTTAAAGTGTGAGAAGGGAGGAAAATGTGGTGTATGTAGATACTCACATCCAAAAATATAATATTCAAATTATGTTAAATTGAGAATTGATAACAAATATTTAGAATTGCTTTTGGTTGATTGGATTATGTCTTTAGGAAGACAGTCGCCTGGCGATGTCTTCCACGATTGTAAAGCTTACTATTATAAGCTAACATATATGATTTGGAGATCACTCCTGTTTTGTAAGCTAAGCTGAATGTATAATAAATCCCTAGCTGTAATCACTGACTCTTCGGCAAAAGACCTACGCATTATTTCTATGCATGGCACCTCATGAATGTATTGGCATATTAAGCTACAAAGTAAAACTAGCAAGATCAAAATACACTACATGAATGAATGTTGTAAGTAGTAGTAATGGTTCAAGTTGTGAAGAGAAGTGCGATGAAAATTGTAATAATTTAAACCACATAGATAATAAAGCTAAGTTAAGTGAATTAAGTGAATAAAGCATTTTGATGTTGCTCTAATTTTTAATTATGTTCTTAGTGTTATTCATATTCACTTTAAAACAAAAATGTTTACTCAATTGTTATATTTATTTCATCAAACTTTAATAAAAACGCAAATTCTTGATTCCTACCTTTAAAAATGTTTTGTTCCGTGTTTCACTTATTTAATGTTTAGACATTTTCCGCTGAAAAGGTAATGAAATAATTCAGTTGGTCATTAAGTTTTCATTATTATGCTGCATTGAAAAGATTTTTTGTTTTTAGTTACCTGTTTGTATTCATGTAGTCCGACCGAGACACGTTGCATGAGGTGCAAAAGAAAAAAAAGTCTAAAAAGCATTAGAGTGCATTCATATAAAAATATATTGAGCATTATAAGTATAACTTGACAATTACGTTACAAGGGTTCTTATGAGTACATTAGGGAGAGATGGGGATACAGGAGGATACCATTACCACATTTGAACACATTGTACTTTAACAGATTAAACATTTGAGAATAACTAGTAAAGCTGAGGATTCACACTACAGTATACACATGAATGAGTGGGGATACATGAGGATTCCACTTACATATTTAAACACATTGTACTTTAACAGATTATACATTTGACGATTACTAGTAAAGCTGAGGATGCACAGTACAGTATACACATGAATGAGTGGGGATACATGAGGATACCATTAACATATTTAAACACATTGTACTTTAACTGATTATACATTTGAGGATTACTAATAAAGCTGAGGATACACACTACAGTATACACATGAATGAGTGGGGATACATGAAGATACTATTAACATATTTAAACACATTGTACTTTAAACGATTAAACATTTGAGGATTCCTCAGGATTACTAGCAAAGCTGAGGATTCACAGTACAGTATTCACATGAATGAGTGGGGATACATGAGGATACCATTAACATATTTGAACTCATTGTACTTATGTTGACTCATTATACATTGGAGAACTTATTGAACATGTTCCGTGCAGCGGAATTTTACCAGATCTACCGTCGCCTATTTTTAAACTATTGATGACATAAATCACCTATTGACTACACATAAAAACTGTCGACCGTTTTTACATAAGGTACCTTTTGACTACACACAAAACCTGTTGAATACATGTAAAAACTGTCGAATATGTTTACATTAATTAACTATTGTCTACATCAAAAAACTGTTGTAACAAAAACTGTCGTTTACCCAGAATACCTATTGAATACACATAAAAACTGTTGTAACAAAAAACTGTCGTTTACCCAGAATACCTATTGAATACACATAAAAACTATTGTTATATTTTTGTAACATTCCCATGTCCTTTTTGTAGTGAGATTTAAATATGAGACTTTTTTATGTGATATACTTTATATTATGACTACCTTTTTGTTTGAGATAAATTTAAGTAGACCAAATGATGATCATCATGATGACACGCGTGTGCTCATTTTTTAGTTCTTTGTCTGTACAGCTATTTTTAGCTTTTTTGGCTTCTTTTGCTTCTCGGTCGACGATATGGCAGTATGGCTGCTAGTATGTAACATATGACAGTATGGCTGGTAGTATATAGTATGTAAAATACGACAGTATGGCTGGTAATATGTAGTATGTAAAATATGACAGTATGGCTGGTAGTATGTAGTATGTAAAATATGACAGTAAGGCTGGTAGTATGCAGTATGTAAAATATAACAGTATTTCTGGTAGTATGTAGTATGTAAAACATGACAGTATGGCTGGTAGTATGCAGTATGTAAAATATAACAGTATGGCTGGTAGTATGTAGTATGTAAAATATGACAGTATGGCTGGTAGTATGTAGTATGTAAAATATGACAGTATGGCTGGTAGTATGTAAAATATGACAGTATGGCTGGTAGTATGTAGTATGTAAAATATGACAGTATGGCTGGTAGTATGTAGGATGTAAAATATGACAGTATGGCTGGTAGTATGTATAATATCTCCCATGCTGCCACATTTGCTATACCATGTCCTATACTGCCACGTTGCTACCTCAGCTAACCCATACACTTACAAAAAAGTGTCCAACACTAAGCTGGGTTAGTACTTTATATTGAAGATTGAAAAAAGAATTAAAAGACATTCAAGTAGTAACTTATGACTTTTAAATCATCTTATTAATTTTCATTTTGATTGTACCACAAAAAACATCCTTCGAGCCGAATTCGTAACTAATTGACGGTTATTTTACCAATTAAGAATCTTTAATAACAATTAAAGACAGTTAAAGTGAATATTGTATTTTTTGACATTTGTGGTGTTCCTGAGACATTATTATTATGTTTTGTGAATTATCTAACTATGAATTCTATTTAAACTTTTCCAGTGCTTCTAAGTGACGTACCAGTGATTGTGACTGTGATTGACAATTTAAGCATACATCTAACTTGAACAATCGTGTTTTTTATTTATCTTTAATTCCAGAGTACGTGACCATAAAAGATGGTTAACATGGATCACGTACGTAACCAGAACACTGCTTTTAGCAAGATTGAGAGTATGGGCCTCAAGTCAACCAACTGGACCCCGGCCATCAAAGTTTGACAAACATGTCAAAGTTCATCATGCAGCTACAGAGCCTTCAACTTGTGCAGTATGCAAGTCACCTCACTCTATCCATTCCTGCAAGGAATTCCAGGGGATGTCTCCAGTGGACCGTAGTTCGTTCGTGAGGAAGTTGCAGCTGTGCTATAACT
The DNA here is from genome assembly GCA_034699025.1 of Entomobrya cf. arborea Gr-Col-00668. Lineage (NCBI taxonomy): Eukaryota > Metazoa > Arthropoda > Collembola > Entomobryomorpha > Entomobryidae > Entomobrya > Entomobrya cf. arborea Gr-Col-00668. The sequence goes on from JAQIWN010003397.1 coordinate 4,432, forward strand.
GTTTGGGAGTAAATCAGCAGATCAGGGATTGTCCAAGTTCAGGGACATGTAGGCAGTGTGGTAAGCATCACCACACACTGCTTCATGCTTCTAGTACCACTGGAAATCCCTCCAACATTTACAAGACATTTCAGCAATCTGCACCTAGGCAGACTAACAGTGAATCGCAAAAGAAAGAACCAATCCCATCCTTCACATCATGTCGCGGCAGACGAAAGCGTTATTTTGATGACCGCAGTGGTGACAGTAATGGACCGCCTTGGACATGCTCAGCCCTGTCGCGTCTTCATAGACACATGCTATCAGACCGAGTTTGTGACCGAAGATTGTGTTGCAAGATTAGGACTACAAAGAATATCTTGCAACATCGGAGTGGGAGGAATTGGAGGAATTTTAGCCGGGAGATCAAGAGGAAAGGTGAATATGAGTCTGACGAGCCGTCACAACAGTTCATCGCTTGATGTCCAGCATCTCATCATGCAAAAATTGACTTTCTTCCAAGTCTTAAATGTCAGTCAAGCCATTGGAAGCACTTCCAGCTTGCAGATCCGCAGTGGTACAACCCAGCACCAGTTGACATCATTATTGGCGTGAATCACTACGCAACACTTAAGTTAGAGAAGAAGATCGTGGGATCCTCAGCAGCAGAGCCAGCAGCATGGGGGACCATCGCTGGAGCCCGTCCAGTATCACAGCAAAGGGTAACCACCTATCATATTACCGTTGACCTTGTCGATACGTTTTTGAAAAAAATCTGGGAGGTGAAGAAGCCTCTAAAGACCAAGATCTTGTCCATGGACGAGAAACTGTGTGAAGCCCATTTCCAGAAGACCCACCGTCGAGATGAAGAAGGAAGATTTGTTGTTCGAATTACAATCAATGACAAGAAGACGCAACTTGAAACGTCCAAAGCAATGGCAGTATCCAGGTTCAAGCAGGTGGAGAGAAGATTACAACGGAAACCGCAGTTTAAACTGCAATACATCGACTTCATGAGGGAGTACTTATCTTCGGGCCACATGGAGAAGATTCCTGCTTACCTGCGAATTCCAGAGAAGTCCCTCTACCTATGTTACCATGGAGTAGTTAACGAGAGCAGAAGCACAACCAAGATGAAGGTTGTGTTTGATGGGTCAGTGTCTACGCCCACCGGCCTCTCTTAAAATGATTGCATGTTGGTGGGTGCCACCCTTCAAGATGATCTCTTTGATATCTTGCTGCGGTTCCGCATTCATAACATTGTTATCAAAGGAGACATCACCAAAATATTTCGCCAGTTCCGGTTGGGTCGAGGAGATGCAGAATACCACCGAATTGTCTGGAGAGAAAACCCGCAAGATCAACTCGAAGACTACGGACTGTTGACTGTAACATATGGAACAGCTTGTGCTCCAAATCTTTCAACACGGTGTCTGCAGCAGCTGGCCAGTGATGTGGAGGTTTCACATAGGTTGGCAAGCAAGGCGTTGAAGGACGACGCCTACGTCGACGACATCATGTCAGGAGGTCAGTCAATCCATGAGGTAACGCAGCTTTACCAACAACTGACCCAGGCAGTAGCAACAGCAGAGATGGAACTCCAAATGGACTTCAAACAACCCAGAAATCCTACAACTTATTCCAGAAGATCTGCGTGAGACAAAGCCTCTTAGTTTTGAGGATGATGACCAACTTTTCAAGGCGCTTGGTGTTCAGTGGTCCCCACTTTAGATGAGTTCACCTTTAAATCAGTGGAAATCAAGTACGAGGGCACGATGACAAAACGCAAGCTGTATTCGGATCTTTCCCGTGTTGTTGATCCACTTGGATTTGTATCCTGTAACACCATCAGAGGGTACAGCAGTTATGGAGCTTATCAGTAGGATGGGATGAGCAAGATCCTGAATCTATCCAACGTTTATGGGAGGAGTACAAGGACGATCTACTTAGTCTGGTAAATGTATCTCTACCACGACAAATTGTTTTATCACCATATCAGGTGGAAATACACTGTTTCTGTGATAGCTCTGAGAAATCTCTGGGCTGCGTCATCGATATCAAAAGCAAATTTCCTGATAACACCATTGTAGTTTCGTTTGTCACCAGTAAGACTCGAGTAGCCCCCCAGAAGAAAGTCCCTATTCCACGACTGGAACTGAACGCAGCTAAACAAGAATTCGGAGTAGCATCACATGTAAAGAAGGCAATTTTTCGGCCAAACCATACCGTCAAACTATTCATGTGGAGTGATTCTACAATTACTCTGAATGGATTTCTGGAGAACCCCGTCGCTGGAAGACATACATTGCCAACCGTGTAGCAGCTATTCAGCAAGTCAGAACACCAGATGTTTGGAACCACGTTCCAAGAGTGGAGAAAACGAGATCATCGAGAAAACGTTTTGGAAGGGACCAACTCTTCCAGTATTTCCAGTTCCCGAAGTTCAAGACAACATTGATTGTGAGGAAAAGCCCGCAGAATTCAAGGTACATGCTGGATTAGTGGAGGACAACTGGCCATACAAAATTTCATCTCTAAATACTTTTAAACGAGTAGCTGCCCTAGTGAATCGATTTATTCAACGTTGCAAAAGAAGGTTAAATGGATCTTCTTTGTGGGTGCCAATACAAGGCCCTTCACTGGAGATGCCATCACCTTTTCCCACCCCTACAGAGTTAGCAGAAGGGATGAAACTCCTTATCAAGCACGAGCAACATCGACATTTTCATCCTGAATTTGAGAGTTTACTAAAGAATAAGAAGTATCTGTCAGCAGCCGACTGAAATCATTATACCCCTTTATCGACAATCATGGATGTCCTCGCGTCTGAAAATGAACAAAGGGCGAGGGCTTTTGGAGCAGCAGACGACGAAGAGGAAATGTGGCAAGCCGAGATGCCATCAATCACCTCCTAGCCAACCCAATCTGAGGTATCATGTGTCATGATACCCCGTTCATAACACGCGGCTTTCCGGAAGGATAGTGCGTCTCTCTCTTTGGCTCTAGCCAATGGCATTCCTCCACCGCATTAGGATGCAACGCAGCAGAAGATGCAAGCTTGATCCTTCTTGCCATCACCATCATTCTCTCACTTTACTCTCACTCTTACTCTGTACTACTACTTACTTCAGAATAAATACTTACAACTAACTACAGTTAACTAAACTGCTATCACTCTCGAACCTCTCATCATTAGCATCACATACGTGACACCAAACAATCAATACGACAAAAGTCATGGAGACTTTGGAGAGACGCTACGGAAACCCACAGTTTGTCATTGCATCTCTAATTGAAAAAGCGAAGTTAGTTAAGCCACCAGACGTCAACAAACCGGAAACCATCGTGGACTTTGGAACCGCAGTGGATGTCCTCGTCACCAATATCGTTGCATTTAATTTGCAAGATTATCTTAACAACATTCAGCTGCTCAGTGAACTTGTGGAGAAGCTACCTGCTGTCCTTCGCCGTGAGTGGTATCGCTGGTCTTCATTTCATCAAAAGAAGGAAAACTTGGTGTCTTTCCAAACATGGTTGACATTTGAAGTTGACACTGCAATCCGCAGCGTCAAACCACATGTGGATGACGAAAAAAGAATAGAAAGAATAACTCGGCAACATGGATTCAACGCCGCAAAGGAAGACACTGACACTTGTGCAAGCTGTAACAAGTCAGGGCACAGCATTGCTATTTGTTACTCATGCAATCGAATGAAAGTGGAAGATCGCTGGAAAGTTGTCAAGGATTCCAAGCTATGCTTTCAATGCCTGGAGAAAGGACACGTGTCGTCATCATGCTCAAAGTGTAGAACTTGTGGTATAGATGAATGTGACAAGCTTCATCATCGACTGCTACACCAACGGAAAATGCAAAAGTATCCCTCTCAAGATGATGTTATGCAACAAACTGCAGACGAAGACCGATCCCACAGTGCTAACATAGCAGGAAACATTGCAAGACCCCTTTTGTTCGTGAAGGTTACCGGTCCACTTGGAACGAAGACGGTGCTCGCCCTCTTGGATATGGGCTGTTCATTTGCCGCTTTGGAAGATGATGTTGCCAAGCAGCTGGGGTTAAAGGTGAAAGCGGCCAAATTTACCTTTGAAGTATTTAAAGGAAGAAAGGAGACTGAGGAGAAATGCGGTGAAACATCATGTGAAGTTGCTGGTGTCCAGAGGAATGGCCAAAGCTACCAGTTGAAAAAAGTAAAAGTCATGAAAAGACTAGGGATTTCCGGAAACAGTTTGAATATTGATGAGTTAGTTAGGAAGTATCCACATCTACGCCGCTCTAAAGCCACCTCCATTCCCCACCAAGCTCCACAGATGGTCATAGGATATGACAATTACAGACTTTACCACTCCCGCTGTGCACTTGAAGGTTCTAAATTTGACCATCCATCCGCCCATCAGTGCCGGCTTGGATGGTACATCTGTACTGGAGATTCCTCCGCAGAATGCTACTTTGCCTGTGAGTCCTGTCAAGATGAAAATGACAGACAACTTCATCTTGAAATGAAAGGAACTGTCGAGGCTTCAGAAGCTCCGTCACTGTTGGAGCACATCAAACAAGTTGATGGTCGTTCGAAAAATTGTTTGTTGGAAAAAAATGAAGGAACTGCATTGCCTGATAGCACATCTATAGCCTTAGGACGATTACAGTTAATGGAGAAAACGGAAAAGTCGCAACTGGAAGAAGCAAACATTTTAAACAATGTGAGAACAGAAGACTTGGAAATTCGTCATGTAGCCTTCAGCATTGTTCATGTGTCTACCTTGCCTGTCCCAGACATCAGCAAACCAAGACCTCAATCTTGCGAAGTCATTAGAATCATTGGAGGTGATCAACGCGATCTCCCGCTTCTCTTCCGTCCGTGGACCACCTAGCCACATCTGGAGTGACAACGGGACAAACTTTGTCGGGGCCAACAAGGAGCTGAAACAGTCACAGTGGAATGAAAGTTTGCAGCTATCATTGTCAGTGAAAGGGACTCAATGGATGTTTAATCCACCAGCAGCACCCCACATGGGAGGGAGTTGGGAACGCCTCCTTGGCTGCGTCAAGAAAATTATCATAACGCTGCTTAAATGCCAAGCTCCTCGTGAAAACATCCTGCGAACTGTGTTATGCCAAGCAGCTGACATGAACATTCGCCCGATCACCTATGCCACCGTTGACCCTGAAGATTCGGAGGTGATCACACCAAACCCACTCATCAAGATGAACTGCATGGATGGTTTCATTATCCCTGGGCTATTCCTGGAGAAAGATTGTTTTCGCCGTAGCTGGAAGTACGATCAGTACTTAGCAGACGAGTTTTGGAGACGGTGGACAGCTGAATATGTCCCTACGCTTTTGAAAAGGGAGCTGTGGATCCAGCCTTCGGAGCCCATTAAAGAAGGAGACATCGTATTTCTGCTGGATGACCTTGTTCCCAGATCATCGTGGAAGAAGGCAATTGTTACTACCATGTTTCGTGGGAAGGATGCAGTAATTCGTGTCGTGGACCTCCGGGTTGCCCTGGGTGATGCCAAAAAGAAGGAGAAAGTTACCTTCACTGTTGTTCAACGTCCAGTAAGGAAGATGGGGACCACTCGGACTTAAGAGTCTCGTGACAGGAAGTCACTGGGAGGGAGAAATGTCCTCGCGTCTGAAAATGAACAAAGGACGAGGGATTTTGGAGAAACAGACGACGAAGAGGAAATGGGACAAGCCGAGATGGAGGGAGAAAAGAAGTAGAAGCAATGCTTTTTTGGGCATTAGATGGAGGCAGGAGGAGCAGCAAGTGGATCTTGACTTGCGTTTAGTTTTTACTTTTTACTTTGGAGTTGTACTTTGAGTCTTGTAAAATTGCGTGATTGATTTTGAGCAGTGCATGTTGGAATTGCAACTGCGATTGATTGATAGTAGTGTAATTTTGAGGAGTGATTTTTTGTTGAAATAAAAATCGTTTTGTTTAATTTGAAAATATAACTAATTGAGTAGTTTGTTGTTATTTCTACCAGTTAGTTGTTTGTTTGTTGTTTCACTCGGTTTGCTGGAAATTTGGGTGGATTTAGTTCATATTTTGTGGGGATTAAAAGCGTAAATATTAAAGTCTTTTTGCTTTGTTGGCCGCCACATTTAGGTGCAGATCATCGGCAGCCAGCCCGAGTGAAGTCAATGGAATTATTCGCGTTTCCGGACGACTGAGTAAGTCAAATTTGGAAGATGGTAGGAAACACCTTATTATTCTACCCGAGGCCAGCCATCTTACTGAGCTACTAGTTCGAGTTTATCACCAAGACATCATCATGCAGTATTCCAGTTCATCTGGGCGCATCTTGGTACGGAGTACTGGATTTTGAGAGGGAGGGACCGAGTTCGTCACCTGCTAAGAGCTTGCGTCGTATCGAGCCAAGTCAGCTGAGCAGCTAATGGGTCAACTTCCTGCCTGTCGCGTTACCCGTCAAAGAGCCTTTCTCCACACTGAAGTGGATTATGATGAATCGTTTCAAGTCAAGGCCCAAGCTTGAAGAGGATGGAAGACCATGAAGACTTAAATGGCACTATTTGTGTGTATGGCTTCCAAGGCCATACATGTGGAAATGGTAGAGTCCCACTCGACTGAAGCATTTCTAGCAGCAGCCTTTCGACGTTTCGTGTCCAGACGAGGGATTTGCTCCCACATCTACTATGATTGTGGGACAAACTTTGTTGGAGCTGACAAGGAGTTGCAGCGGTATTTTGCAGACCAGGGAAGCAGAGATGACATCACTCGATCAGCCGGAGATGAGGAAATTACATGGCATTTCAACCCACCTGGAGCCCCTCACCAAGGAGGATTGTGGGAAGCTGGAGTCAAGTCAGCCAAACATCATTTACGGAGGGTCATTGGGGATCGAACGCTATCGAAGGAGCAGTTCAATACTTTGCTATGCGAAATTGAGGTAGTACTGAACTCGCGTCCTTTGTATCAGTGTTCGTCAAACCCGACTGATCTAGAAGCTCTTACACCAGGCCATCTTCTTACTGGAGAAGGTCTTACTGCACCGGCCGTCTCAAGGTTTGCTTGATGTTCGAGAGAATCGCCTCAACCAGTACCAGTTTGTAGGGTGCAGGACAATTGGAGAAGATGGAGCAAGGAGTACCTCAACACCCTTCAAAAACGGAACAAGTTAATGTGGCAGTTGGAGAACGTGTCAGTTGGAGATTTGGTGCTTTTGGTGGAGGAGACACCGCCAGCTACCTGGAGAATGGGACGAATTGTAGAGCGACATTGTGGAGATTATGGTCTTGTTCGGAATGTCACTGTCAAGACAGCAACTAACCAAATGAAGAGGCCAATTGTCAAGCTAATTCCTCTTTTATCAACCTAGACTACTTTAATTTTTAATTTTGAGACATTTTTCTTTGAAAAGCTATTAAAAATCTGTATATTTTTGTATCTTTTGCAGGCTTCGGATGGCTACTTGTGACAGGCGTGTTCTTTTTCCTTACCCAATGGCTCCGGAAAATTTAGGTTCAGCTCGTCTAGAATTGCCTAGTGCAGGAAACGGGACATTCGTCACCACTGGAGTGCAGTTGCCGCGAGCTCTTATCGGGGCTCCAGTGTTTCCATCTACTTAATCTTTAATTTTCGATCGCCTTCACGAGAGTCTCTGGAGTGCTGTGGAATTTCTTAAATTGACACCAAGGTCAATGGTGGGGAGTGTTCCGTGCTGCGGAATTTTACCAGATCTACCGTCGCCTATTTTTAAACTATTGATGACATAAATCACCTATTGAATACACAAAAACTTTTGACCGTTTTTACATAAGGTACCTTTTGACTACACACAAAACCTGTTGAATACATATAAAAACTGTCGAATATGTTTTCATTAATTAACTATTGTCTACATCAAAAAACTTGGAACAAAAAACTGTCGTTTACCCAGAACACCTATTGAATACACATAAAAACTATTGTAATAGTTTTGTAACATTTCCATGTCCTACTTGTAGTGAGATTTAAATATGAGATGTTTCTTTTTTTATGTGATATACTTTATATTATGATTACCTTTTTGTTTGAGATAAAGGCCATTACCCAAGAACGCATGACAATACCAAATTTTCGATTGCATATTTGTCATGTTCGCATATAACATATAACTATAAACTTCATTGATTTAAATAGATCTAATCTTATTCTTTCCATAGAATGAAAAATCAGACTGCTGTAAGCCTTTGTTTAGTAATTACAGCTTGCCGAAAACTAGCATTTTTGCATTTAAAAGCATTACGAAGATAATTTTTTCCAGTGCTTTCGAGCTTTAATAAACTAATATTCACAGTAAAATTAAATAATAATCCATGTAAATAATCCATAAATGAAAAAAATCCTCTTTTTATGGAGAAAATTAGCTTGCTGTAACGTCTTGAAATTGAACTATAATATTTTGATGCGAATAGTTTTTTACATGTAAAATGACTAAGTAACGCAGTAATACATGGCATTCGACGAGACACACCCGTAATCTGTTCTTCCGGCGTCATTTATTCACATCGAGTATTATGAAATATAAACATTAAAATTGTAACTACAACATGCGTCAAAAAGAAAAGTAATGAGTGCACTATCATTAAATATTTATTAAGCTGTTAACTTACTGATTGCTCAAAGTAGCTACATAATAGATAATATGAAATAAGACAAATTGAATAAAATCGATTTACAATTAATCCAAACGTATTTGTTAGTAACCAAAATCGATATATGTAACCCAAATCAATTAATATGTAACCCAAATCAATTAATATGTAACCCAAATCAATTAATATGTAACCCAAA
>JAQIWN010003398.1:0-13225 GCA_034699025.1 Entomobrya cf. arborea Gr-Col-00668
CTTTAGAGTGAGTAATGGAGTGAATCTCCACTGAAGAGGAATTTTTCTAGAGAAAAAAAACACACGATACACAAACACAATGTGATGTATTTTTGGCACGTTTTTCCATTATATTATCAAGAAGAAAATGGCAAGTACACTTAAAATTGGAGAAAATACTAGTGGATTTATTGGAGTTGAAACGTGACCTCTCTTGAGCATGACATACGATGAATACCAGATATCTATCTATCGAAGAAACAAAACGGGTTAAATAAAATGAATGGAAAAAAATACGTTATTGTTTTTGTTAAAGAAAAAAAACCATGAAAATTCCTTTTGTAAACAGAAGATACTAGAAATTTATAGCCACTTTCTCCAGAAAATAGCCAATTTTCTCTCGGTTGATTCATAAATATACACACTGTTTCATTCAGAGAAAAAAGCTGGGAGTGGTCTTAGGCAAAAAGAAACAATATGGTCATCATTATAAGCATGATAACTAGAATGATTCAGTTTTTTTGGTTGCTTGTGTATTTATTTTTTTCGTTGTTTGTTATTGACCTTGCCTAGACTAGAGAAAATTTTTTTGAGTTTGTTTTTTATCAAAAGGTTTGTGCACTCACTCAAAACACGCACGTAGTAATCGAACGAATTGAATTGCTCTCTGTATCCGTGGCTGGCTTCCGCCCATTTTGTGGTCCGGTGGTCCGAAACACCTTCTGTTGGTATTGTAAAGATGGATGGTAAAAATTTGCTTTTAAAACACAATAAAATGTGAATACTACGCTGTTTTTTTTTCTCTTTAATTTTTTATAAGTTTAAAATAGGTAGATAAATAAATTAGAATGTAAGAAAAAAAAGTTAGAGAGAAAGATAAGTAAAGTAACATGAGCTCTGCAAAACTGCAGAGATGCCCATGAGACTTTATCATTTTGGATAACCTTTTGTTTTGACTGTCCAAAAATAAAATAAACCTTGTCAAATTAACATTCTTTTTTGTTTTTGAATTTAGGAACCATGTCAAGTTCAATTGTTTAATTTTATAATTTAGTAGATATGTATGTAGGATTGTGTGACAAGATGACATTGTAAATGGACACTTGTAAAACACTTACGAACATTTTTGTAGTGCAAATTTATATTCAATTAATTTTGTTCGAAAAATGTCCCCGTCATTTTGTACTTCAGTTTCAATTATAAATTTTCAGCTACCATGAAACTTGTATAAACGTGTCTTATTTTAAGACAGGTGTCTATTTACTTCGCGTCTTGTAGACTAGTCTTCTGGTATTTTGTTTGGAATAGCCTATCATCATCGTCCTTTAAAAAACAATGATTTAGCCTTCCAATTAAAATTCTTCGTTAGGATAAGGTTCTCTGTCTATTTAAAAAAATAATTGATTGTTCTAAACATTTGTATTTTATACGTATATTTTTTTCTCTAAAACATTTTTATAGCTGGAACCGTTTCTTCATCAAGTTGGAGGACATTCCTCAATTTTATGCTTGGACGAAAGAACAGTCTGCAAGCCTCTTATTAAACAAGAGCTCAAGTTTTACGAGACGCTTCCAAGTTCTATGAAAAAATTTACTCCGGAATATCGAGGAGTTGTTCAGGTATGTGTACCAACTTTATGTAAAATTTCTAATTATTACTATGCTTTTTAGGACTATTTTTTTCTCGCATGAATGAAGTCTGCTATAATTGGTGATTCAGTTTGCCCAAAAAACTACAATCTTTTGACATGTTTTTTGTTTGGAAAAGGTTGTTATCCCAAGAAATTAAATAGTTGATTGAATGCCAAACATTTTTACCCATCTCTACCTAATTTGCAATATATACCAAAAAGCAGCTGCACTTTGCCAAAAACAATTTCAATTTTTTTATGGCAAGTTTGTTTATACCAAAGAAGAAAAAAAACCATTGGCCAAACCAAATAGTCTTTAAGTTTTCAATCCCAGGCCCAGTTGAGTTATCTTTACAAATTTTTTTGCTAGCCATTTGGTGAATTTCACGTTTCTCATTTATCATCACATTCGTTTCCTGTCTTCACCTCTTTTTTTGAAAACAGATCAGATCAGGTAGTAAAAAACAAAGCAGTAAAGCAGTCATCGACGTATTTTTATATTTGTACGTCTTTCCATTCCATCACATCACATCATGTCCAAAATAATTTTACTTTTTATATATTTTAAATATATATTTTTATACAAAAACAAGAAGAAACAGACTAGTGATTATTACTTATTTGAACTTTTGAAGGTGACTTGGATGTAAATGTACATATGTTGTAGGCGTAGGAAACTCACTGTCAGCAATAAAAAAAATATTCCGTTCTCTTTCCTATTTTCCAACCAGGCATGTCATGAGAGTGGAATAACCTAAATAGCTAATTTTAAAAACTGGATTTGCGTAGAAATATTTTACGCGTTTTTCCTACACGCCCAAAAGATATGAATGAAATGAAAAAGGTGCCTAATAATAGCACAAGGGAAAACGGATACTGATTCTGATTACGATGATGATGTGACGGGCAAAGTAACTTCAATGATAAAAAATAGACAAGCTACAAGTCAAGTCACAAGATTAAAAAATTGAAATATGAAATGACGGCAAGTATACCTCCCTATCTTGAAAATAGTCACAAGTCAAGAAAACATTAATATTCTGGGCTTATGTTTTTGGGGAAAGATTACAATATTTATTGGTAGTCTAAACTTTAATAAAAAATATTACGTGATTTGATGATGCTGAAAAGTGAGAATTATAGATATTCATGACATAAGGCATTTTTTTTAGCGTAAAAGTAAAATGTTCGTGAACTTGAGTATAAAGCTTGTATATAAAATAGGCAATTTAATAAGTAGGATGATATCCCAGTTAATAAACATCGCCATCATCATCACTAAAAAAGATTCACCAAGAAAGACAAGTGCAGAAAAAGTTTTGCATGGGGAAAAGAAGAACAAGAACACGTTTTGTTTATTTTGCTTTTTTAGCTGGCGCTTCGTTCTCTGTACTGATATAGTTTTATGCAAGCCTATCCAAATACGGAATTATGAAAATGTCTTGTGATTTATTTTTAGGTTCGTTTTGAAGAGGATCCAGATGGATATATCACTGTAGCAGCTTACCCACCAAAATCCTTTCGTTATCAAGTGTCATCCACCAAAAAGCGTAATAAGAGTCGGTAAGTATTATATTTTTGGCAACTTTTTATATGAATATTTTTTATTGCATATTTGCCTTCTGCCTCCTTCTTCTCTTAAAAAAGTGAAGCTTGAGAAGCTGCTTTAAAGTCGTCTACAGCTTTTGAAGAAGTTTTTGAATGTTGAAAAGTGGAATATGCCCTCTTTTTAAATTGGAGAAACTTTGGTGTCGCCGTCGCCGCTGTCGCCAAGCTTGAAATGGTTGATTTGACCGCATTTTTTATTAAAAATGATTTTTTTTTCTTTCTTTTCACAGCCGAATCCGACTCAAGAACTCTGGAAGCATTGAAATTGAGATTGAGAGTGAGCTAGATGATTTATTTGTGGAGGAACAACATGCAGCCGCTGCAGCGGTCGCTGCTGCTGCATCAACATCACCAAACAATATTGCAAGTGGGGTTGGTAGTTCCAGCAAGTCCGTTCAACCGCATAACCCCTGGGCTCTTAAATGTCATCAGAAACAGCTTTCCAAGCTGAGAAGATCTGCGTCTAGTGTAGCTCATAGTCAAAAGGATAAAGAATCTCATTGCCAAAGTACGTATATAGCTGCATAATATATCATAGTGAAATGGTCAAGATCAAGTCATGAATAAATTTTATGGAAAAATATGTGAGATTCTGTGGAAATACTTATGAAAATTTTTAATTTATATTTTTTTCGCAGAGTTTATGCTTTTGGAGAACATTACATGGCGATTCGAGTATCCTTGTATTTTGGATCTGAAAATGGGCACGCGACAATACGGAGATGACGCCACTCCTGCCAAAATTCAGAGCCAGAGTGTGAAGGCAGCAAAGACTACATCTGTTCAGTTGGGAGTCCGCATTTGTGGCATGCAGGTTTGTAAATCATATAAAAACACATGCATATGTACCATTAAAATATGGTTTAATAAGTTGAATTGCTTTGAAAGATGATTATGTACATGACATTATGGCCTGCTGGTCTAAAAATAAGTATAGATTATTTTTGGAAGTTGGATTGGCTACGCAGTACGTTTTTTTATGATGGCTCATCATTAAAAATTGGAAATTGCTACAGTTTAATTTTACAAGTTTAAAATATGCGATGATTTTTAGTACTTTTTTGAATGTTCAAGGCTAACAATAAAGATTGCCATGTTATGTTTCTTCCTTCCGATTTGCATTGCTTAGAATTTTTTTAATAGTTTAAAATCAAAATTATTTTGCAAAGTAATCCATTAAATTTTCAAGATGTTTTCGTCTATGCTGCTCAACCGTTTCCAATTTAGCTTGTTATAAAAATTTCGATGAATGCAAACTTTTGACTTATATTTTTTTCTGTAGTTTTCCTCAACTCCACAATTTATGATAAATAGCCCATTAAAAAAGTTTATACGTTTTTTAATTTGTCGAATGGAAAACAAATTTCAAAACAAAGTACATCATCACCATAAGCTAATTTGAAATAAATGATTATGGCGATGTATTATGGACTGAACAACAACGCACATGACAATTTACGTTTTGTAGTAAAATCGCTTACGTTTCACAAGCAAGTTATGTTACAGGTTTTGTTTTTATTTGTCAGTGTCAGTATCTCAGTCACTAAAGTTTAAAATATGTTTTTGTTTGTGGCAAGGTCCCAAATATACGTACCAAGAACCACAAAAAAGATTTACAAACGAAAAAATTAAATAAAACTTTCGATAATGATTTTAAGTATGTGCGTAAGTAGAAAATCGAAGAAAGCCAAGTAGATTTTTAAAACAAAAATAAAAAAGCAGATGCGACGAGACACAGTTATCTCCAATCACATTGTCAAACTGTTGACTGTTTTCCATCCAATAAGCATGCTTGCTAATCTAAAAATAGCGTATTTTTTTTGGTATGCGTCTTTCCAACTAGTATACTATCAAATCAATTGTAAACATAAAGTTATTCAACCGGATTAAACTGGCATAGCCTTGAAGGCCGTTGTACATGTTACGTAATTTATGAGCGTTTTACCGTTGTCTCAGTGCAGACATGCAGACACAATTTTTGCAACGGTGACGGTAACAAAACCCCAATTATTTTAATTTAATGTTTTATTTTTTTATCTGTAGGTTTATCAAGTAACAACCGGAAAATTCATTTGCCGAGACAAATACTACGGTCGCAAGTTAAACGTGGATGGTTTCAAGCAAGGCGTTTGTCAGTTTCTCCACAACGGACGGAGGCTCCGCACAGACGCACTACTTCCCCTAATTGAAAAGCTCCAGGAGCTCAAAGCGGTTTTGTCTACTTTGGACACATTCCGTTTCTACACCAGCTCCTTGCTTTTGGCTTACGAAGGGCTGGATCCTGAGTACTCTGGGGATGATGAGCCATCTATGATTACTGACGATGACAGTAGTAATGATTCCACCACAATGCACTCTACTACCACCGCCGGTGGTATCCGTATCATTCATGGGTTTAAGGAGATTAATTCACCATCCTCCATACTTGGAATGATGTCCTCAGCAAAGTCAGCAGATAGTATTATTACACGTGGCCAGTCCTTAGACGAGTCAGCATTATCATCATCGTCCTCCTCTTCCTCCTCCAACTCGTCTCCTCCTGCATCAAGCCAGCAGTCAACCTCAACCTGCCATCCGCATCCACCTCATCAAGATGATGATGACTGTGCGATGGATACAACTGATGTGAATGCTGCCAGTACAACATCTGCCGGTGTGACGACGACAATGACGGCGTCAACATCAGGGAATGATGTCAACGTGGCGCCGCCATCCACTACGGCTGCTACTTCCTCATCAACATCAACAACTGCAGGATGTCGTATGGTTGGTAGCATAAGTTCCGACGCTGTGAGTAAAATGACTGCGGCGTCTATTACAGGAACGCCGTTGATTCAGCAGTCAACAAGCAGTAGTAGCAGTACTTTAAGAAGTGGTGGAAGTACGGGGACGTCTTCATCAACTAGTGCGGCATCTCTGAATAGCGAAGCGGTTGACGTGAGAATGATTGATTTTGCTCACAGTTGTCACGCCGGGATGGGATATTACTCGAAGGAGCATACGGGGCCGGATACCGGGTATATTTTTGGTCTTCAGAATTTAATCAAGGTGCTACAAGAGATTTGCGATGAGCATTGTGGCGGATATGACATGGATGAAAATAGTGGGGATGGGGAATTGTAGGAATTTTTTTTTATTCAAAAATAAAATATGCATGTTTATGATTAGGGGTTTTTTGATGGAGGAAATAAATAAGTTGTATTAAAAAAGCAACGAGCTAATCTCATTTCATCTCAATTATAAATTAGAGTTTTAATATATGTATTAATTAGATATTTTAGAATTTAATTTTTCGGATAAGGATTTACATTCTAAATTTATTATAAGTTCGGATTGTAAAAATTAAATCAGACAAAAAAACAACTTGATTTGGAGTACCTTTCTAATGAAAAATATTTATGTAAAATTGGTACCGAAGAAACATTACCACGAATAAAAAATCACTCCATTTTTTTCTTTCGTCTACAAAATATTTAAAGAATCAAGAGACCAGCGCATAGTTAGTTTCTTGCACTAATTATCTATTTATTGTACAGCAGAGGATGTGTTCAATAACTCTGTGTTATAATAACAGCAACATACCACAAAACAAAACAAAAAACAAGTGTTTTAACAATCAAACAATAATAGTTTCTCGAAAAAAATATAAGAAAAAAGTCGTCGTTTTAATTGTCGCAGATTAATGTAAATTGTCAATGTACGAACTTATATTCTTCTGCCATTTATTACTGTAAACCTTACCGTAAAAAATAATGTGACATTTAACAAAAATAAAAATAGATTTGTAAATGAAAAAAATAGATTGGTAATGGTTCTGCAAATCAAGTGGATTTTTTTTTATTATTGGTTCGTTATTGCAAATAGGTATTTAAAAATAATTAAAATCCCTCGGTGCGTGGGCGTAAAATTCAAGATTTCTTTTAAATAACTAAGTGTATTATTTTTCATTAAGTAAAATTTTCACATCAACCGAAGATCTTCTATCATCGTGATAAAAATATATAATTCACCACTTTACAAAAATGATAAACCACGTTGTCAAATAGGTCTGGTCAAAATGTAATGTAAACTTATTGTAATTGATGATTAATATACAAACATATTATTTTGATTAAATGTACAACAGCAATGCATATGCTTACTACTGTACTACATATAATCTGATTAATATGAATGTATACTATTTAATTAGAAGGTAAAAAAATTGCAATACTACATACATAACTTTGGTACTCAGTTTTTTATTACAAGCAAACCACAAAAACAAACATGTAAAGAAAAAGAAGAAGCTACATAATTTATATTTAGATCTACATAAAAAACAAACAGTCTCAACAAAAAGCAGTGTTAATTACTAAAAAAAATTGTTCTTAATTACGTGTTAACGTTTGGATTAATGGATGTTAAATAATTTAGTAGTACCCTTAAAGTAAAAGTTCTGAAAGAAAGTTGTGTTTCAAATACATTATATCTGTGTATCTGTGTATATTTAGCTTTAAAAACTGAATGCATGTAAATCTAGACTGTTTTTTAAATAGCCAATCAAAAAAAAAATCTTTAAAAAATAGGTTTAGTTTTAATCTACGAAAAATTAATTTAATAACATTTTTTTCTGCTGCTGACAGTAAATGAAATCATTGGGGTAAAATGAGAATAGAGTGATTTGATTAATTGATTCACCTCACCTGTGATTTCATGGCTGTGTATGTAGTAAAAATTTGTACAAAAAAGGGAAAGAAGGGAAATGGACAATTTGACGTAAAAAGATAAAAAATGAAAGGAAAGTTACATCATGAATTATATCAAAAAGAAAAGAAAAGAAGGGAAATTGTGTACCTTGAGTACAATCGATAATTAAAATTTACCTGATTATGTAACAATGAATTCTGTATGTAAATTTATATACATAATGATGATTGTATATTCGTAAAAAAGAAACCGCAACGCTAAAAAAGCAAGCAGTAACCCTTTCCGTGGCAAAAAAGGATAAGTTCTATAAATTGTTTGTTTATTTCTGCACAAAAGCTAATTAAACTTTGTGAAATAAAAGAGCCAGAATCAAAATAGGTATGCATAAAAAAATGTGCTTTAGGCAATTTAGTACGTAAACTAAACTAATCAAAACAAACCGTTACGTCGAGAAGAAATGTAAAGCGAAAAAAATTGTCGTCCGAAATGATATGACTTTTTTTAGACAAAAGAAAAAAATGTATAAAAGGTAACACAATAAAATTGACCGTGCACAAAAAAAACAAATCTTATGAAAATGGAATACCTGATGAAAAACATGAACTACACGTTACGTTACGTACTTCAGTTTAAATTGATAATGGTAAAAAATACGGCGATAAAAAAAAATAATTCGTTAAAAATCTATATTTGCGCGAGTAAATTAGAGTTATTCTAAATTGTACAGCTTTAAATTTGAAATTAGGCCAATCATGATAATGATATGTAGGTATACTAATTAAGTTAATTAAATTATCGGTATGTATGAATGGTTGTAAGTAATTTAGATAAGTTGTGTGTCAAATCAAATGAGCACCACTGTTTTATCTTAAACTATTTTTGTAAAAAAAATTAATTATAATTAGTTAAGTATCCTTTCATTCCATTCTGTTTTTCACACTCGAATTTTTGTAGATCGCTAGTCTTTTAATTTAAAAAAGATAAATGTTTTTTCCCAAACATCCATGTTTAAAGTATAATTTTAAAAATAGCTTAAAAGCTTTATATTCAACTAAACTGAAAACCAGTGATACATATTTAAACTGATACACTGATTTAAAATTATGGAATCTAACTAATTTTTTGTTCACCTCGTTGAAATAGAATTGAGAAGCGAGATGAAAGTAAGTTAAATTTTTTGTACTACTTTTGCTGCTCGAGAGTATTATTTTTTAGCTGATGCCTATTATATTATCTATCAAGTAAGTTATTAAATCACTGCTTTAGCAAGGTAACTGTACATTTACAAAACAGTATAGTTTAAATAGCTTATTTAAGTTAAAAGTAGGTTTTTAATTTGGAATGTATGGTTTTTGTGTATAAGACATTTATGAAGGTGATTGAAGCACCATTCGTTATACTTACACCGGTAGTTTTGATATTTTGATGATATGCAGTAGTAAACTAGCAAGTATTACTAAATTGTTTTAAAATTATTGAAAAAATAAATCCGTTCACCGTTGTCAATCAGTTGAATTTTTGATATAGTATGGTAAATTAGATATGTCAGTTCAGGTGCTGCGGGGAAAGAGCAAATAAATTAATCACGGACTTTCTCCTGAATTTTTACCAATATTTTAAGTACTTTACTTCATGTTTTTTTGTTACATTTTTTTAGACATTTTTATTTGTGTAATATAATTATATGTGTAAATTACTAGAGGATAAATTGTAAAAAAATATATATATTTAAGATAAGATATATATTATATAATTGAAGTAATGTATGCAAAGTAATTAGTGGAATTCAGTGTGAAAAAATCCTAATAATAAATATCTTGGCCACCACAACACCTGATCAAAATCAAAAGGGTTTAAAATTAGTATTCGTATTCTAAAAAAATAAGTTAAAATAGTAATAACATAAGAAATAGTTAGCTGTAATTAATTTAAAGAAAGTGTAAATGGAGTTGTGTAATGTAAAGTAAAATATGTGAAGAAAAAAATGTAAAATGGAAAAAATAAAACAAACTTGAAAAATTAATTGATAATTTTGATGAGCTGATATTTTTTCATACAAGCTTAGAAGAATGAAATGGATTTCACAATTCATCTTTTTAACCAATCATATTTTCATACTACTCAACCCAGAAACGAAGAAGTGCAGGTGCAAATTTCCATTCTGACATAGTATCGGTACCCGATTTTCCATTGAAATGTTATATGCTTCATTAAATCTATATGACAGACATTTTTGGCATTTTGGCTTAACTTTTTAACAGTTTTTGAAAGCGTTTTAATGGCTTTGTTGTGGTCGTGTCTTTAAAGATGGCTATTTTGGTTTTCTAAGCGAATTCCAAGTGATGATGGTGGAATAAACAATCAGTATTTTTCATTTTCAATCAATCACATAACTTTATTATATTTCAGTCTTCGAAGAACAAAATATTTTTTAAATTAAATTACATATTCTTTCGTTACATACTTCAAAGAATAAAGGAGTATCACAAACTGTAATTTTACAATCATGTAAAAAATTAATACCATTACTTATTTAACTAACTATAATGACTGTGCTACTTACTAACATTTTACACAATATAGTTTTTAAAGCGATTACAAATATATTAAGATTACATATCTCACTCAACTCTCGACAAAATAATCCCTTAAAACTAGATAACTAAGTTTGCAAACAATTGAGTTCAAAGAGATAATATATATTATAAGTAAAGCTAATTAAAACTTTCTGCTGAGCTAATTATTTTTAATTTTATGTCTCAATTTCATCTTAGATTTTCTTTTTAATTTCTTGTTGTGTCCCAACTTCTCAATCATTCTCGCAAACATATTTTCTAAATTTTTATTTAAGGTACACTCGTTCCAATCTCACACAGATACACACTACTCAGATTATTTCTCAGAATCACAACCAAAAGTTAAAGTATTATAACACAATTTGTAATTAGCTTACATCTTAAATACCTGAATTTATGTGGGTCCACATACACTAAATTAAATTGAGTTTGTAAAAAATTTATTCTACTGACCAACAGAATAAAACAGAGCTCTGTGTCTTCAAAAAAAGATTTAGTTATTTTGGAGATAAGTTTTTTTATTGGACCAATCATGTTCCACATTTCCATTTGATATTGATATAACTTTAAAATGTTAAATTTGCGGAATACACGGAAATTCACTGAATTAAATTAAGTTTGTTGTACTTGTTTTGTGTAGTTTAAGTAGAGTTGTTGTACGTTAAGAGTTACGGAAGTAGATATATAGCTGCATATTGCAATTTGCATAGCATTTCCTGTAAAAAACAAATAGGCAAATATTAGCCCATGATCATATTACCCCAAAAGAATATATATACATACAAAATATAAAGTTTTTGCACAAAATACCTTAAATATTTAATTAACTTGCAGGGAATCTGTATTAAAGATTACTTCCATTCATTCGAACACATAAATGATGAGCACAAAACGATCTAGTAGCCCACTGGTTTATCTATAAACAGCAGAAAAAAAAACCTTCCATTAAATTTACTACACAAAAAATATGTTCGTAGGTTCACACATTTTCAGCAAACTTATGTAAATAAATAATTACCTGCTATACACAATTTTCCAAGGTTTTGTACAATTTTCCGTTCCGAAGCTTTCAGGTATTCATATCATATCAAATAGATGGGTGGTGGTGAAAAAGTTCTTAGCTCCTTTACATTCCATTCCCCGTAAATTCTTTCAGTATAGTCATTCATTAAAACGAAAACAGGCTTAACATTATCTTTTCCTTCGCAAAACAGGTACTTTCTTAACTTATAACTTTCCCAGCTTATCATTCATTAAAATATTTTCATATCTCTCCCTTCTCCTTTCCGTGGTCAGGTATATATTTCTCAGGTAAATAGGATACTATCATATCATCAATTTTTTTTTGAGATTGAAAGAGGTACATATTTACTCGGAAGGAAGTAAATAGATTAGGTATTAATTTTATAACATTACATACTAAGAATTTTTTTGAGAGCTTTTGAGACTTTTGACTTGAGACTTTCTCCAGAACAAGGAAACATCAGCTTTCTCTCTCTTTCTTTTTAAGCACAAACTTCCTCTTCATAAATCTCTCTGAGAACTTTAATTAAATTAGAAATTCCAAAGATGTATCCCGAATCCGGCCCAAGGTGTTCTTTCGAGTAGTTGCCCAGGTTAGCATGAGTGGCGTGTGCAAAGTCGATTACATACACGGCAACTGACTCGCTTGGCAAACAGTTGGCAGTTGGTTTCTTCACTGTTCCTCCAAACGTTGATTTGTTATTGCTTCCATTCCCACCTTCATTACTCCCCTCAGGTAATACTGATGAGGATACTCCACCTTCTCCTCCTCCCGCCACTGCCATCCCAAAACCCGACGTATTAAATCCATTATTTGTATTAAACTCCGCAGCTGCCAGCCTTGATATGTTATCTGCACTAAAGCTTGTAGTTTGAGTAGTTACAGCACCTGGTCCACTACTAATTATTTTACCATTTCCATCCACATCCAAAGAATGACCACGATTTGGGTACTGGAAGTCTGCAGATTTTGACACCGGAATTTTGACACGTGAAATCCTATCCCCTCCAACATCCTTTTCCTCTTCATCCTCCTCAGAAATTACCATTTGTTGTTCCTCCGCATCTCCATGTAATTCCGGATCTAGGCCTTCATATGACAAGAGGAGTGAGCTTGTGTAAAATCTGTATGTGTCCAAAGAGGACAAAGTTGTCTTTAGATCTTCCAGCTTTTCTACAAGCGGTAAAATCGCATCTGTCCTAAGCCTCCTGCCACTATGTAGAAATTGGTAGATGCCTTCTTTAAACCCATCCACGGTTAA
This sequence comes from Entomobrya cf. arborea Gr-Col-00668, assembly GCA_034699025.1. Taxonomy (NCBI): domain Eukaryota; kingdom Metazoa; phylum Arthropoda; class Collembola; order Entomobryomorpha; family Entomobryidae; genus Entomobrya; species Entomobrya cf. arborea Gr-Col-00668. The sequence continues at coordinate 12,769 of JAQIWN010003398.1, forward strand.
TTTCCTACCATAATATTTATCCTTGCAAAGGAACTTTCCTGTGTTTGCTTGATAAACCTAGAAAAAAATGTACAAAAACATCCGGTGTAAATTATCATTCATTAGAAAAACATGCCATTCAATTCATAATTTTTATGGAACTGGCTATAGCTAAAGCAAACAGGAACACTTCCATGAATTTGCAAACAAGTGAATGTTTGCTAATTAACCTACTTTTGTCCGTACAACAAATATGCAATCAAAAAAGAGGAAGTTTGCCTTCCCCTCTTTATCTACAACGCTAAATATACATAAAGTACTGAATTTAATTTTCCACTTGACAGAATACTGTACTCCTAAAGCAGTAATTCATGTAGATATGAAAAAACTGTCGTGCTACGCAAAAGATGATCCCCGACTATGACATGAGGACATGACTATGACTTCCCCGCCTCACCCATTCATTCATTTCATCCAC
>JAQIWN010003399.1:0-13225 GCA_034699025.1 Entomobrya cf. arborea Gr-Col-00668
TATAATAATATTATTCATATGCTCCTTTTCATCATAAGGTCACTACTATTGTTATGATGGTAGTTGCACGTATTCCAATATCATTTCTTTCTTTCTCAAGGCCAAAACAGTGACTGTGCGAGAGAAAATGTGGCAGATAAAATTTTCTAGACGTACTCAACAGTAGCCATTTCTTTGTCAGTCATGTCAAATTGTTTAAATTGATAGAGCTCCTTTTCCGTTGCACACGAGCGTAGTCCATAATAACGTCCTTGTGCTTTCCTGTGTGTCTGCTGCTCTTAAAATAGAAGCACGTGGATATGGACATAATAATCTCAGAAAAATATGCCTTTTATTATACCTTTTTTTTCAGATATTTTCAATATAATAAAGTTTAATCCATTTTTGTGTGTCCATCCGTCCCAAAATAGTTGGAAATGATTGGGATTAAAGTTGGACTAGGATACATACATGGTTTTCGGAGTGACCTGCCAATGTGCCAATGCCAATACCATCTTTCGTAAATCCCCATTTGTTGCACTTTGGTTTTACCCTGTTATGCTCTATCAAATCTTGATGGCTTGGTATTTGTATTTTTTCTAAAAGAACGACAATTCCGGGTTTTATAATCATTTATAAAGTTGTCGGGTTTGGGAATGCAGAAAAAGTCATACAAATACAATGTGTTGTGTTGTAGGGATGATGATCAGCTCAGCCGAAGCGCGAGCGGAGTGAATGAACCGGAGTCAGACCAAAAAAGAGAGTTGAGTATTTTGGCTCAGTCAGTTCGTTCCGTCTTGTCATGGAGAAAAATGAATAGATGAATTGTTGGATGGATCACCCCCGTTGCGTTACGAATACGATTTGTTGCATTGAAATGAATTGATGATACTCTGTCATGCCATGCGGCATGCGTGCGTGCCGTGTGCCGCGTCAGTTTATTATGTTGAGAAGGGGAGAAGAAGTGTCCTCAAAATAGCTGCTCATAAAAATATACAAAAATATTATTGATTATTACGCGACCGGGACCACACCGGATCGGGGATCGGGCGACTTTTTGCCTTTTTATTTCTATTGCTTCTGTTGTACTGTTGACTCTTTCCTGTCAGATTGGTTTGATTAATTAAGTCTACATATTATTCAAATAGACAACACATGTAATATAATATAATGTCATTTTTGACGATGCATCGCATTTTTTGTATCACTTACTCCATTATCACTTGTGTTCTTCACTTGCTTCATTTGTTCATCATAACCTAATATTATAGTGAAATGAATTTAGTTGCGAAAAAGAATTTTAAAAATATTTCATTTATGAATGTATGTCATTTTATGAGCACTGTGGAGAATCATGTTACTATTACTATCCTTGGACGTCATTTTAGTGAAATCGATTCGGAAGCAAATTCAATAGAAAAGCTACAAAATATTTGCAATTTTCCATCAAGCATGATAATAAGCGTAAAGCGTAATAAGCATCATGTGAACAAGCCTTGATGAAGTTTCTTTACTATGATCACGCAGTTTGGGATCATTGTACTCATTTGCCTATCTACCCTATTACTTTTTGCTTTTTACGTATTTTGCAAACTATTTTTATTAATTATTTTTGCTGATGCATTGTGTTTTTGTCATTAATTCCTTGTTAAACATTATGTCTAGTCTGCTTTTTATTCCCTTTCATCTCCTCTCATTAAAATAGGGCAATAAAGTAGATTCCATTTTTTGTGATGTGAAAAAAGTAGGAGAACCTACTTGCACAACAGGCAAGTTGACAATAGTCGACATAAAATAAAGAAACGAAAAATATTTGTCAGTTTTATTTTATGATCCTGTTGGGCATCATGCTGATATTCTCACAGTTTATATCATATCGAGTCAAAAATATGGTCCTCACAAAACCAGACAGAGACAACAAGTAACACACATACACTCCAAACTTCCAAAAGCATCAATAACAATAAAATGTGATGCAGTACTTTCCAAAATGGTGCAAAAACGCCTGTTCTTCTTCTACTGCTTTGACGATGTCTCTTAAAATCATATTCAAACAAATATTTTATATTTATAAAATTTTGTTACTTTTATTTATGCCTATAGACTAGGAATCTATTGAACTGATCTTCGTTAAATTAGGAATCTGCATTTCTTCGTAATGCATATCTAATGGTGTTAAAATCAAAGAAAAATTATCCCTAGAGCCTGAAATATCCCCTCCTTTATTTGATTTCCCAATAAAAATTGGAATTTGGATTGGCTTACATTTTTCCTTTTTGTGTCAATCTTTTCCCTACATTACGTAAATCTGATTATACGGAAATTACAAGTAAACCCAACAAGGGACTACTCTCAAGTATATGGTTCGCTAGTTCGCTACAGTGTTGAATATAGGGATACTTGCATAAACTTGTGCGTATATTGATATCGATTGAATTAATTATAATCTCCCTGGGCGGTGGTAGCACAACTGATGGTGATAGTGCGGGTGGACACCGATATCTTGACGATGGCAGATGTTGATTCTTTTTATGATGATGATGACGATCATGATTACGACTACAGTTTGTGACTTTTTGGCTGATTGTGAGTTGAGTAGGTATATCATTATTTCTAGTTTACTGCTTTTCCATGTATTTTGCTGTTAGGAAAATGGCAAAAAATGGCCTTGCTTCGTTTCGGACCTGGTTTGGATAATAATATGGGAAGCAGCAGTGCTGCAGGAGGAGGAAGGAATAAAAGGCAATAATTCAAAAGTCATTATGAAAGTTATTATTATCCAATAATCATATTTCATTTTGTCCCCCGAAGAAGGCAAAAAAGGCAGTGCTACCAAACTAGAGTGAACTTATCACTTATAAAAATGAGTCATGATACGGTGCATAACATGGCATTATAATGATGATGGTCATTATGATTACTGGACTTGTATTATGATCCTTACTTTTCGTACAAAATGAATTTGAATGATAAAAATAATAGAAGTAACGAAAAATAAATAGAACTTTTTTTGCTTCTAGGACTGAAACTTTCCGGAATCGAATTGGCAACATGAAAGAAAAGACTTTCTTTTGATATAATTTAGAAGGTAAAAGTCCATCGTCTGGTCCTGCAGTACAGCGTAAGTTTATAAGTTAAGTGTGTAGAGATTTGTAGTAGGCGTTTTGCTTTGGGTTTATGATTTCTGTTCGGAGAACAGTGAACATTTTGTCCAGTTGCCCAAACTTGCAAAAAAGTTTCACTGTTGCTCTTGAGTCTTAAGATAAGAGAGTGGGCGAAGAAACTACCAAAATTTCTCGATTCGGACGAAATAATGCAAAAATGTAAGTCCTTCAATTCAGCAGTTATTTCTGTTGCAAAAGGAGTCAACCGTGTGGACTTTTAGATTGACTACTGGAGTAGTTGAAAGGAGAAAATGGACTTTGGTTTGGGGCGATTTTAGAAATTCATGGACATTCACCCGAGGCCAAAGAGTAAATTTTTTTTTTGAATAAAATGTGGAGCAGGGCAGTCCCACATATTTCACAATCAGAAAAAGCATCTTTCTCTGTATAATAATATGAGTGAAAGGGGAAATAGAAAAATAGGAAAATGAAATATATGAAATGTTCAAAATGTGAATGTAAAACACACACAAGTCACAAGTGTACAGTTTATATTTCGACAGAAAGGAAAAAGCAGGCATACAGGCAGGGAGAGAGGAGGCAATAAAAACACACATCATAAAGTAGCATTAAGGTCTACTTACGGGGTAAATTGATGACAGGTTCCTGCTCTCGTAAATGGACGACTTCCGCCATTTATATGTAAATCGGATAATAGGATAGATTTTTATAATTTTCGGATTTGCTTTTCTCTCTCACAACAACACAGCCAAAGCCAAAACTCTGAAATTTTGTGCATAATAATATATTTTTCATTTGAGCAAAAACAAAATGCAGCGGAGGGTCACAGAAGAGCGGGCAAGGCGGAGAGTGGACTACGGTTTTCCATCAAGCTTGCTTGCTTTCATGCATGCCATGTTGAGAAGTTATTTTGAAGAAGAGGAGGACAGCTTGTATAGCTTGGCTGATTTATTTTGTTCAATTAGTCATTTGTCATTGTAAACAGTTAAAAGGTCATAATTAAGTTTTTTTTCTATTTCCCCCTTTCACTCTCTCGCGACTAACGCGACGACCTACATTGTGATGCTGATGAAGATGAAGCTTTTCTCCTTTTGTTCATATTATCCAATTTAATTTTATGACTGCCTCCATGATATTTGACTTTATAATGGGTAATGGGCACTGTGTGTGTGTGCTGTTTATGCGTGTGTAGCATAATAAACGTTTTCTGTGCACACATGTGATATGTGATGCATATTAAAAAATTAAATCATCGCATGTGCAATTTGTTGATAAAAAATCAAGAGAAAGGGTTAAAATGGATCACAACCCTAATTGCGCTCTACAGTAATTTCATGCAAATTTAAAACTTCTGATAGGGCAAATTAACGTCATCGTACAAAAACTACGCATTTAGCAAAACAAAATAATAAACAAAATACCTACCGTACTAAAAAATAACCAATTTTCAAACTACATTCATTCACTTATTTGCTTAACATTTTAATTATTTTTCATTAACTCACTTTAGTTTATTTGTTATATGGTTATTTTACTGTGAAATGTCAATAATTCGTTGTTCTTGTTTCACATTCAGCTTGTATTGCAGTAGTTTACCCGCAGTGCTACCACTGCACTCCTACTTGTCAATTCTCTGAACAAGCTCAACAACAAAGTCAACTGACTAGGAAAAAACACGACAGGTCAAGTAGCCTTGAACAAGACATTGCATTTTAAAACACTCGTCTAGTACCAAAAATATACGGGGTCCGATCCCAAAGTAGTTTTTTTTCGCATTCCTATGCCTCTACTTGACATCTTTCCCATTTTCACGCTTTTCACCATTAAATTTGGCAGCAGTCTCCTACTTAACAAGCCATATTAACTATCAAAAGGGTGCCCAACTAAACAAAGTAGTCAGAAAATTAGAGATACACTTTAACTTTCTAGACATTTTTTTGGTGCTTCTACTGCTCAGCATTTTTTTGTTACTTTTTTTTACCATTTTGTGTACCCATGTCATCATCATCATCTTGGTGGTCAGGCACGCCAAAGAGTAAACAAAAATACTTTACTTCTTTTCCCACCCATCCCATTCTTCACATCGCAACCCAATCCAAAGAATCTCCCTTTCTTTATCTTCTTTCCTAATTCTCAAAGAAAAAGGGAAAAAATAAATGTGAAAAGAAAATACAAAAATGTCCGCCAATGTGTGTAGTCCGAGTTAGTTGATACTCACAGACACAACAAAACAGCAATACGACAAGCACATCTTTTATACCATCTTCGTATTTTTTTTCTATTTCCCATCGCCATCATTCATCGCCACAGCCCAGCCAACAACTCCATTTAACTTAACTCAGCTCTACTCAAAAATTCAGTGAGTGTGGACTTGAGAATTTTGTTGGCTCAACTCAACTTCTTCTTCTTCCACTCGTCTCCTCAACAGACCATGCATGCACACACAGACGCATACCAGATCCAACAGTCGTCCACTTTCCACCTCACTATATCTACAAAATGTCCTGCTGCTTTTCCTTTCTTATCTTTCGTGCTCTGCATTTCATCATCTCTCTGCAAACCACCACCACCATCACACTCCAAAACTAAAAGGCTTCCACTTCTACTTTCTCCAAACCTCCTTTCCATCTTCCTCAACAACATTGTTTCCTCTTTTTCTTCCAGGAATGTGCTAATAACTTAAAATGCGCCTCAGCATAATAATAACAAACACTAAACACACTAGGTTTAGCAAATAAGAGCTCTAGCAAGCTCAGTGGTACAAAAAACAACAACAACAAAGCCTACTTTTATACATGACTTGCTCAAGAAAAATCCTCTTTCTTAACGGCACAACAGCAGAGGAGGAGGCGCAGGCGGTGGAGATTTGGAGAGTAAGTGGTGGCGGTACCACTGGTCTCTGGTCGTCGTGCGATGTGATGTACTCCAAGTAGTCGTGCAGTTCAAGGAAGGATACAAGAAAAGTTGGAGGAAAAGAGAGTAAAATGATTTCATCCGGAAAATCAGTTGAGCATTATTATCATCATCACCGTCAGCCGCCGTCTTCATCTTCATCACCCACCACCACCATTACTACTATACCATGTGCAGTCACTCGCCTAAGTTCAGTATCACTTGGCACAAAGGAAAAATGGAAAAGATGTTCATTTTATTTTTGTTGGTCTGCCTGGTCTTCTCTGTTTCTCTTCTTCTTCTTTTTTACGCTGTACTGCACAAAAAAAAACTATTTCTATTGTGTTTTATTACTATTATGTTGAATATCTTGTGTGTTGTAGGGTGGCCGTGGTAAAAAAACACAAAAGATCAACGCAAGATAAAGCAGCATATCATATCACTCAAAATAACACCAGCTCAACCAGGAGGAGACCAGAGTGTGTCATCATTATGCATTCTTACTTCATATTTATTTATAAGGCATAAATAAAAGCACCCAAGAAAAACCGGAACAGTCATAGTCATCAGACCAGACCAGACTCACTATGGCCGGCCGGGGCGAACTAGGTACTTGGCGAAAAAAACTTTCTCTTTTGCTGTTTTTTTTCTTGTCGCTTTCTCATGCAATTCATTCAGATGTTCAGTTTGTTAGCATATTTCATCATAACATTGTTTCTCACTTGTTTTTTGTGTCACAACACAACAGCTGTACATGCAAATAAGGAACAAATGTAAAACAAAAAGAAAGAAAAACCTGTATGAATTCGCTTGCTGTTCAGGAAAAAAAATATAGCACAACTTTTAATCTTGAAAATCCTTTTTTTCCAGAGGAAAAAAAATAAAAGAAACGTAGAGAAAAGCACCGGCACTAAATCTCCAGCTCTTGTCCCATCTCCTATTTTCTCACTTTTTGTGAAGTATGCTATTATGTGGTTGCTGTGTTGTGGTGTGCTAACTAATTTACCCATAAAAATAGTAGCAAAAATAAACTAATATACAAATACAATTCTATGCTATGCTTATGCAAGACGGTGACGGAGAGAGCAAAAATTCAATGCATTTTCTTTTGGGTTATGTTTCCTGTTCCATTTCGTTTGTTTCTTGTGCTTCCTCCTTGACGAAGAAAAGCTCAACCGAGAAAAAAAACCACGCTTATCTTAATGCAACTTTTACAAAACATACAAATATTATATAGGTATTTACATATGTAGAATAAATGCATAAATAAAAGAAGGAAGGTGAATGCATGCATATAATTGGATGCTTGCGCTCTCCTTCTTCTTACTTAACTCGGCTCACGTAGTAAAAAATTTACGAGAATAAAAAAAACAAGAAAGCTTCTTTCTTTTCAGAATGCTTAGGAGGTGAAGGAAAAGAGGACATGGCATAACAAATATAATAAAGCAACTTTTTATTTCCCTGTTGTTGTGTAATAATTTAGTCATTTATTTCATCCAACATGCCGTTATAACGAAAAAAAAATATTTTCAGGTAAAATATAAAATATATGTAGCATACTTGAATGAATGTATATATGCCTGTAAATATAATGCACATTATGAAAAGTCTGTTGGTTTAACTGGTTTTTACGTTTTCCTGATTGGTTTTTCGTGGAGAGAAAACTCTTAAAACCGACATGAAGCACATTAAAAGGCTACTAAAATTTTCTTTTGTGTTTTTGTCTTTATGTTAGAGATGGAGAGCATAGTTCTTCAGAATTTAGGCATATGCTATGTTACGTCAACGTGTGCTTTAGATATCCCTTGAATACCGCATCATTATAAACCATAAGAGACGGGCTTTCTTTATTTGAAGAGAAGCTTTCTTTAGGGATAAAATGCAAACTTTGGGGAAAGCAACTGAATGGAATTTGTCTGATTGCAACTGTAACCAAAGGTATTATATGATACTTTTAGGCTCGTTTTTTGAAGAGTTTATTGCACAAGAGCTAGTATTGAGATAAGAAGAGAAATAAAACCCGCTTTCTCAATAAACAACAGCAACAACCTTGATGGAGGACGCATAATCATAATAGCAATATAAACTGCGCACCGCAAAAGGTTTTATGTGTGGTTTTGGCAATAATAAAGAAGCAATGCAGTCAGTGTATTTTCCAAATTTTTGGTTCTTTTCGGACTTTGAGAGAGAGTTTCTCTTTTTTACGTAGTATTTTCTTTTGTTGTTTTTTGTCTTGTTTAAGAAATTAAAGTGCTACAAATACAAATCCAAGAAAAGTAAATGAAAGGCAGGCAACATGATTGTCAGAAAGTTGATAGCATTTCAGAAAGAAATTAAGCGCATTTTCGCGGTTTATTTTTAGTCTTAATGATTTTCCAGGTAATCAAGCCACTAGAAAACTAATTTATTAGTCAATATAAAAGCCAGTGATAAGCAAGTGTGTGTGCAAGTTGTAAACTAGAGTAAACAAAACAAAAATAATTGCTCAATGGAAAACGGAGGCTTTTAATGAACGACTCAAGTAAAAGAGCTTTTTCTAATGAAATTTTTACCGTTTGTGGTGTGGCTTGACTTGACTTGTTGTGTAGACATTAAATTGGATAACAATTTTTTATTGCGCTACAGTTATATCTGTTTACTTTTGTTACATGGGTACTTAAATTATTACACGTTTTACTTCTCAAATCTACACTAGTTACTTCAAGTCAGTTTAAAAATAAACAACTTTTCCACAACCAGGAATTTCCTTTTCTGATTGATAATAATTGCTTTCTTTTTGGGGCTGTCCATAAGAAAATCACATACCTAAAAAGAAAACGGTGAACATTTCCTGATAGCCACAAATTACCTTTCCTCCATCTGTTCTAGCCTACAAACCAATAATTATATTTGCTTTGGAGAGCGACATGTTCTCACAAGTTCTCCAAAAGTATAACATGACATTGAAATGGATTTCAGTCCTAACCCTTCATCTTTTCTCCTGTTTCTGTATGTACACTTCAAAAACATACATTGTTGTACTGTGGTAGCCATGTCATGTCATGTAAGCCAAATTGCGTCACATCTTTGCATTTGCATAATAATGTACACAACTACACGCTAACACACTTGTAATTTATGTGAATGTATGCTTCGTTTAATATTTGTTGTCAATTTTAAATTTTGTCAATGCAATTTTGATATTACACCTCCATCTCACTTTTCCTCGCTTGCAACCAACTTGTTTTCCTCTTGCATGTTTGTTTTCAATGTGGACCCCCAACAATGAAAAAATCCTATTTGCATTTTTTGTGTGTAATGCTTCTTTCGTCTGTGAACTGTGGAATGTTGTTTTTGAGTATCTTGTAAACCCAAACCAAAAGCATGTCTTCATGGGTTACTTATATAAACACGGCTTTGCAGTAGAAATGTTCATGCATAAAAAAGCAAAGAAAGTGAAAAGTATGAAGGTATTAAACAAATAGTGCATAAATGTAAAACCTTCAAGCATTATATCTTGTAGAGTTGTGGAAACACTGAAAACTACGTATAAAAATGGATTGCCTGGGAGCGAGCAAGGGAGAAAGCTCGTCTGAGGGACGAAGAGATTCGCTCTCTGTTCACTTCACTCCTTTTTACAACAAAGCTGTGTGCTGTTTGGAAGGAATTGGAATGGAAAGTTGCAGAGCAATATTTTTTGGTAGGGTTTCATCAGAGTGCTTGGCCTGCAACTTGGTTAGTTCAGTGGTTGTCGTCGACCTGTGATGATCACTGTGAAGAAATGGTATGGTTTTATATACAACAGTCGTATTTTATCATCCAACCAAACGAGTAAATTCTTTTTTTATGCTGTGCTAACAACTTTGTATTTTTTTGTGTGAACTGTTTAAACTTGTTAAAATGCGGGGAGAGGAAAAAGATATGTGATGTGTGTTGGTTGAGTGAGGAGGAGTGCACTTGAATCTCACATCTTGTTAGTTTCCACAAATGTCTCTTGTGGATTCAACTTGGGAGAAAAAAGTCTTTGAACTTGAAAAATAATATGTTAATTTTTTAAGCAATTGTTGATGGTGGGGTGGAGGAAGTTGAATGGAAAAAGCTGAGAAAAGTTTTGAATTATATTGTAAAAAAAAACTGGTATTGATTTATGTAAGTGCATTTTTTTACTTTGTGTGAACTATGAAGAATGTTAAATGTACTGTCATAAAATAATCAAAGTGAAGTCTTAGACTGCGGGGTTTCAAAGTAAATATTGTGTAGAATTACATTCTGTTCCATTGTGTAATAATATATTATTCTTTTCAAAAACTGCGTCAATAGTTGTTAAGTAAAGTGTACCGAACTGACAATGACAATACATTCCAGTGATTTATGTAAAGTGACATGAACAATTTTTGGACATAAAACTAAGAAAACTGCAATTTCAAACATTGTCAAATTATTACATTTTGTGGACGTGAATGCATCGTTATTATAACTGCTGGAAAATATTTACAACACAAGACAAGTGGTAAGCTTATTTTGTTGAAAAAAATAATTATCTCAATATGCCCCTTTCAGTACCACTTAACATGTCATATTTTAGAATCTCAGTTTGGAGCATTATACACTCATTTCTACAATCTTTCACTCTATTACAAGATGATGAGCTAATTTCATTATAAAACCTAAAAACAAAATCTGCTGGTCATATTTTTCATAATCACTTGGTTCAAAATCTGTTCTGTGGCATAGATCGAATTCCGAACATTCGGATGATGTTATCGAGAAAAGTTTTCCTGTTTCCTTTCCCTCCAGCCAGCTTATCACATCATCTAATTCCCTCATTCAATCATTTGTTTTCGTTAATATCATCATGTTTCCCACTAAAAGACCTTGATTCCACTTCCCACATAATTCTACGAACACTCACCACACAAAAACATACACAATCATCATCATTATCGTCACCATCAAACAACCAATTTAAATGTGTGTACCAAACAGACATCCTCGTAGAAACAGATATCACCCGACACCAAAGTACAAGGACCAGATTATCATAATGAAAATTTTCTCGTACATCGTCTCGTCTCATCCAACTAACTCTGAACTTACTCAAGCTAAACTTACTTTTACCCGCACACCATAATATTTTCACACACAAGCACCCTTACAACGAACAATAATCAATAGAAAAGGCCATCGCCATCATAATTTTATGGATTAAATGCAACTTCGGTTGTTATTCCGCCATACTGTACTAGACAAGCGGAGATGATCATGATGTTGATGACGATGATGATGGCAATCTGAGAAATATGCATGTTTGCAAACAAAATTTCCCGTACCGAACCACTACCACCGCTGCTTTAAGCTCTATGAAAATTTTCTTGTTTGTCTTGCTTGTTTGTATGCTGGCATCCCTAAAATCCAATCCACGACACTAGGCTAGGCTTTCACTAGACAATAATGTTCTGCATAATAATCATATTAAACCGGATACTGTCACTGTTGCTGCCGCTGCAACAAACCGATGAAAGATGATTATTGGCTATGCCTTGTAAAACCTTCCAGGGTCTTGAGTCTCAGTTCCAAGTCTACTGCAGGCACACAAATTCTACTGGGTTGAATGAGCAGCTGGATATTTTCCCATAAGCCAAATAAGCCCCTTTTCCTGTTCCTTCATTCAAGTTTGTAATAGACTTACTTACTGCACACAACAAAATACAACACAGTATATTGCCACTTCCACCACCAACATCACAAGCCTTACAATCATTTTGTTTACTGCATGATCTGATTGTGCGGAAGAGTAGCACCCTAAGGAAAAAGTGTCGTCTACTAACTACTACGCTGAAAACAAGTGTAGTTGTAGTTCCACTAAAAAGGGACACATGGCACATTTATTCAAATAATACCGTTCATTACTGCTTGTACATTACCCGAAGGTACTGTAGTACAAAGTGTACAAGTACACAGTTGACAACTGTTACTGTTATTGCTGTTATTATCTGCAAAAATATTTTCACCATATCTAAAATACCAGATAAAGTCTCAAAAGTACCTTAAATGCTAAAAACACACAGCACAGGGAGCAAACACAGTGTGAAATGGGAATGCACTCGTTTCTCCCTGAATTTTTTTCTAGATCACCCAGAAAAACGGTTAGTGATAATGGCAATACAGATATCATATATGCATATAGAGCAGAAATGAAGCTAAAATTGGAACGATTTTGCAATTCTCAAGGATATTGTCCTACTTACATATGTATACATACGCAGAACATCATTTAAACATACTCTTGAAAAAGTAATTTCACAGAATTATATTACAAATATTCTAATCTTCATACTAATTCCTGCTTTTTGTGAAAGTTTACCTGTTCCAATTTCCTAATTAGATACATTTTCCTCTAATTATTCTATAATTTCTGCATGTTACGCAAATTAATTGTCGCAACTATATTACAATTGTTGTAAAAATAGTAGCACCAAATTAAAATAGTCTACAAATCCCTTTGAAAGTTCTCTGAAAATAAATTATAATAACTAATCTTTGTAAATTAATATCTGCAATAGCAAACTAAAAATAGCATGAAAATATTATAGCAGAGGATTTTCCGAGAAAAATATAACTAATAAAAATAACGAAGCTCACAGGAGATCCAGCTAAATTCAAATCAAAAATTGGAATTTATGAATCATACAAGTAATTATATGGAGAACACAGAAAAGTATTGTCAGCTTAACTTGTGTTTCACTCTCTACACGCCAATTTCTCAAATTTCAATGCACAAGGGAGAGAGAGAGAGAACAAGAGAACAAGATTATATTTCCACTTGATATTTTGAAAAAGTAACACAATCAACTACTTTTTTTTGCTAAAATTGCACATAAAAGTTTTATATGTCCATGTCCTTATTATGCAGTTGTAGCACAAAGCACGCACAGCACAGCCATACCATCATTTTCTTTCACAGAAGGATTTCTTTCACTGTGTGGGGAAAAGCTAGAGAAAAAAAGACAAAAAAGTAAAAATAAAAATCAGTAATCCTATTACACACTCTATTTGCCTTGATTCTCTCCTGACATCAATATTATCATCCTCACTCGACGATCCCAGTCTTCGTCAACTTCTACTCGTACTTTACTTACTTTTCTATTGTTTCACCAGTGCTGATGATTGTGATAATGCTAGAATGTTACACTCTCACTCTCTATTCTACAATGAATGTTATGTAACCAAACTTTAAGTGAATATTATAC
>JAQIWN010003400.1:0-13224 GCA_034699025.1 Entomobrya cf. arborea Gr-Col-00668
GGCAACGTGCACATTTGAATAGCGCAATCGAAAGCTCTCGACGAGTAGATTCCAAATCAAGTGTTGCTTTATGTCATAGTGACCTTGTCAGGTCAGAAATTGAGGCTGAGGGTATACAAGAACCGAACACACAGGTTCATGCATTTACACTAAAACTTATATATAAGCAATCGAAGCAAAGGATGCATTGCATAACGCATGCACAGAGTTTTCTAAACACAAATATATACGGAGGGTTCAAAGTGTTTATGATAATGATTGTCATTTAAAGTCGTCACCATTATATTCTATTGGATCATTTCAGCTACGTCCTTATGATCGCTTTTAACTGGAGCCTTCTGAGTCTACTTGTTTATTCATGGATATTGGCAAGTCTCCATAATTATAAAATATATCAAAAGTATGTGTAGACGTTAATTAAAACCAGGTTAAACAAATGACCTATCGTTACACAAATGGATATATTCAATAATAATTTACCCATTAAAATCATTAAAAACCAAAGAGATGAAAAACACTAATTTAACTCTGCTGCTATACTGCGGCAACAAAGCTCTATTTAAGTTGCCTAGTCTCAATTCAAATGTTTTTAAACTACAACCGAAATATATTTTTCATTTACTCAGGGCCGGCTACTGCATTACCCATAAAAATTTTTTACAATTTTTAATACGGAAACTTTGTTTTTGCCTATTTCTAATAATTGCCCGTGAAATCTACAAATATAACGCAGCAGAATCTACAATTTTTATTTTCAGATGTCAAAAGGTTGTTTACAACTTGCAGAGTATACAAAGATGTAGCTATTTCAAGATACTACATCTTACATATCGTACTAAAACCATCATCATAAAATCATCTTGATCACTTAAGGTTTATTTCGTTCATCAGCTTAAACCCCAAGCCTAACAACTCGGATATATTGAGAAGTGTTTTTAAAACAATCACATCAAATAAGTTTTTATAGTACTAGGCGAAATGCGAAATATGTAACTGAGACCATAACTCATTTCATAAACTTGAAACATATTTACATAACCTACATAACTTCTTTAAGTACTGTCAAATTTATTTTAATTTAACACTTCAAACACCTTAAATTCCAAATCAGAATGTATTTAAATCTTCTTAAAATAGCATTCCACGCAATTGTTTAAATTTTGAAAATTACAGAAGGATGACATGTTTGATTTACGATTTAAAGTTCGTCTAACTAATTTGTATGCCATTTGGAAAACGAAAAGTTATACATATGAAACAATACTTGAATTAGCAATAGTACAACTTTATGACCAACTACTCACCATTGAAGTTGCTATTAGATCGCTCGAGATGCTTTATAGCGTACTAAGCATGCGAGGCACACGTATTTATTCACGTTTTTCCCAAATATTTTGCACAAAGATAGTTGTTATTTACAAATTTAAAATTCGAAAAAAATTCAGATGGAACATTTTTGATGTACCTAATTCCGTTCAATTTAAGTGCAAAAATCAGAAAATTCTACCGATAGGTCTTTTTATTAGTATTTTTCAAAGTTTTAAATTTCTAAAACTTTTAAAATTAATATCTAAAAAACCGCCTAACTATTTCTTTCAAATATTGTACCACAAAATAAAACTCTTCTTTCTAACTATCAAAGGGTGGGTTTACATGATTTCTCATATCGCACATACTTTAACCAGTGATCCTGACACTTGACCACTGGACATTTCATATGAAAACAAGTAAATAAAGCCCATGTTTATTTGCATATTTATGCATATTTTCGTCATTACTTGCATATTGCATATGCATGCATATTTTGGGCATAATCGTTCATATTCTATGATAATAGGAAAATTTCACATATTTTTATGAAGTTTTGTAAAATTTTGTACATTTTTGATCATTACGAGTCGTTTTACAACCAACTACAGGCGTCAGGCAACATAAAATCCATTCAAAAAATTAGTTTTGACTTTAAATTTGAACAAAATGGATGAAAATAATGCTCACCAGTCCATTAAATAAGTAACATGTTTGTTATAAAAGGTCAAGGAATATAAGCTTTCATAAAATATGTTGAATTTTGTATGTTAATTGGGAAAAATCATACGTACTTAACGGTGATTGCCTCTAAAAGAGCCAAAATTGACTTTTTGGACCACCTAATTTCAAAATTTACTTGCATATTTACTTGCATATTTTGCCCAAAATATCGTGCATGTTGCATACATATTTTAGGCATTTATCTTGCATATTCTACCGCCCTTTGCTAATTATATTTGGTATTAAAAAAACATATTTTGCCATTTTACAATAAAAATTTATTTAAAACTAATCAGGTAAATTAAATATTAATAATTATTTTTCCACGTGTCTATATAGACACGTCACGTGTCTATATAGACACGCTAAACCTTAAAATTCCATTTTTAATTAAAATCATGGTTTTTTTTAAAAAAATTTTATTCGCAAAAATATGCACTGCATAGAACAAAACAAGCCCGATTTTTTAGTGCAAAGTTCTTGAAAATTACTTATGTAGTTTTTTAGATATTTAATTTCAAAGTTTTTCAAATTTTCAAACTTTGAAAATTAGTAGTAAAAAAGCCTACCGGTAGAATTTTCTGATTTTTTCAGGGAAATTGAAGATACTAATATACTTTCAGAAAATAGTACGTTTAGGTTCACCTGGGCTTTATTTTCTTTATATCGTCATTTAACACCTGTTTTCGCCCTAAAACAACAGTTTTTTGGTTATAATAATTCGAAAAAAAAATCAGGTGAACATACGCTCACTAGTTTCTTGAAGTACATGAGTGGATACACTTTCAGTGCAAAAAGAAAAAAATTCTACCGGTAGGTTTTTTTACTACTAATTTTCAAAGTTTGGAAATTTTGAAAACTTTGAAAATTAATATCTAAAAAACTGTTTAACTATTTTTTACAAATTTTGTACTAGCAGATAAAGCAGTTCTTTCTGATTTTATTTAGCATTTAAAAATAATTATTTAGTCATTTTACACTTAAAATTTAATTAAAACCAATCAAGTAAATTATTTTTTTATATTTTTATTGTCCACGTGTCTATATAGACACGTGGGCCTTGATTGCATTTTAGATTGGTACAACGAAATTTTTTTTGTACTGATTTTTTTTTTAATTTTCAATTTACTTTGAAAGTATTGGGAAAATATACGTAATGTAGGTTTTGTTGGGACGTGATAAAAATATTCCAGCGCTTTTTCAAGAATGCAGAAAAAATAAGGCCTTTTGTAGAAATGACGTGATCATGGCATTTTTCCATATTCATAAGGTCAACAAATGTAGCAGAATTTTAAGTGTATTATCATACCGCCTATAATTACTTGCGTTTGGTTAATGATTTGTGTTTTGATATGTAATTTCTAAATTGTAGAATGTTTGTATAATTTTCTTTGTCCCTGTAAAACATAATGTTTGTATGATAAATGTAAATTTTATTTATAAAATGTGTCACCAAAACTTCAGTTTTACATTATGCAAAGTTGTAAGGCTAAAAATTCAAATTAAATGCTTATTTTTGAAAGTAAAACAATTAACATAATACTGGAGGGCACTTTCATTTTGAAAAAATAATTTAAATTATGTATTAACCTTGTGTCCAAAGCGCGTTGATGGTAAAAGTGTATTTATGTTTAAAACATGTAAATACATTTTTACATTCAAAATGTCAAAATTAAAAACATGTTAATAAAGTGAGTTGCATTGAATTTAAGAATTGTCTTGTCATCAGCAGTCATCACTCAAAATAGTTATTTACAACCTGACCATGTTTATTTTCATATCGTTTTATTGTAAAAAAGGATAATTTTTTTATTTCAATGTTATTAATAATTAAAGGAAGTTAGAACATGCCATAATAAAATGCATGTATTCGTAACGAAAACGTTCTGTAATTACAGCTTCCATGTATTCTTCACCGGACCAAAGAATAACCTTGTTTAAGATTGTAAGAACTTTAATTAAATTTTCTCGAAATACCACGTATGGAAACAGGTAAGGTATCAGGAATAAAATCCAAGCTATCAACTAAGTGGTGCATGGTGTTCTATCCCAATGAATGAAATGTCACGTACGTTTTCTTAGATTTCAGAAAATGTAAGGCTCAGGACAGAGATGCACCAAAAAGGATGTATGAGCTCATGTACATACAAATAAGAACCTGAATCTCCTAAGAAATGAAGCATGCAAGTATTTAAATAATGGTATTTATATAATGAGATTTATGTTCTGTTAAAACGGTCAATCAGGAAAATCATGAACAGCAAAGTTGCCATGCAAGGCCTTTTGAAACAATTTCAACGTCAAAGATAATTCTTCGCATTCCTGGGGTTTGTGATGCATGTACACTATATAATAAGCATTAAGTCTGACACTATTCCAATAAAAATTGTCTTGTTTTTATTAGAAATTTGAAAATATAAAGAATATTAGTAAAAAAAATTCCAAAATTCCGATAATAAGTTTCCAGGTTTTTTAAACAAATAAAATACCAAACAAATATAAACTGCTCTTACTTTTAAGTTAATCTAATTTTTTTCTTTGCTAATTGGTAGATGCTTAATCAAGAATACACCTATATGATTTGATTGTAAGGTAAATTACAAATGCAACTATAGAACTAGTTTAACGATATAAATCAAAGTTGCTTTTAAAAGTAGTTCATGTTTCAATTAAACGTATCATTTTGCACATCAGTAAGGATTATTAGCTTACTTGCAAAAACGGTAGATGGGTTTTAGTTTAGTACAAAAAACAATACCGCTCCTTAATTTGTGGGGCTGGTTCTCTCACACAATAACATTGATAATTGCTACTCGCAATTCCTTGCGGAGGGGCTGGGCAGCAACATGTATTATAGTATCCGCTACAAGGCTTTAAATTAAAGATATTTAAATGAATTGCTTGTCAAGTGATATATGTTGTTACTAATTTTAAATTAAGTATTTTACTTACACTTGTGCCGTTATTAGCCGTGCACTGAGCAGAACTGAATGCGGTCATGTAAACCAAAAATAAGAATGTTAACCAAAATGTTTTGATAGCATTCTTGAAATTTTTTATTGGAAAGTTTAAAACTGGATAAATTTTGATTTTGGTAATGTTTTGACGATGCTGAATGAATGCTGCCGGTATGCTTATATACTGCAGGTCTTCAGGGTTATTTTGATTTTAACTTGCAATAATATTTGATCAACTTGGATGTAATGCAAATAAAATGGTAAAAATAGAGCAACTAAAATATAAACTAAATACTAGATGTCTTGCTTAAAAATGTGTAGAATTTTGAAAAGGTCATTTTTCGACTTGACATCTGGTAGTCGGAATCAAAAAAATACAGGCTATTTACAAAGCTTACATTAAAAAATCTGGAGCCCTTTTGTTCAACTAGCTATACTGAACAATTTTTCTCTACTTGTTTTGATGACCTCTTCTCACATATGTAGGTTACTGGATTATATAAATAATATCACAGACAGTATTTTGATTCAAATCAACTAGTATCGTAATATTTGCAAGTCGTATTATTATTTCAACTGATCAAACAAAATGCATCCATAACACATAAAATTGGGATAAAAATAGGATTGTTGGATAAAGCTGTCATCCTTGAGAATTTTGTGTTCGGAAATAGATGCCAACAAACGTTTATTCAGCCAGGCAGGCAAATTACGTATTAGAATAACATTTGTGAAGCATACAACCATCACAAAAGCTATGCAAAGTAGAATATATTATGGTGATGATAAATAACTGACTAAAGATAATGCAATTAAAGATTGTTCAATCTAACTCTGTATCTGACACCGTTAACTGTTAGTAGATGTATAATCAGAAAAATGATTGGCTTTAAACATATATATTTGCACTGCTTAAATTATAAATTCACTAATTTACTTCCTTTTTTATCTGTAAAGTCACTTGCTTGGTGATTGTAAATTTAAGAGACTTTTAAACTGTTTAAAATTATCAAAATAATTAAAATCTTAAATTCTAGAACTACTAACTAAACTAATAGAACTACAGTTTGGATTACTTTTTGACACGAAATGTAAGAAACAATCTAACTCTTAAAACGGACTTAAACTCTATATAAACTAGTATTCAGTTTCACTAAACGACAATATAGTTTAATGACTCATTTAGTCAAGGAAATACGTCAGGCTTCTCTTTTAGCTTTGGCGTGAGTGACTTTAAATTTAAATAACAATTCACAGGATACAATTTACTTTGCAGCATTGAATAATACACCAGTTGCTCTTTAGTTAACCAAATGATGTCGAAAAAAATAAATCAAAAATATATTGTAATTTTTTGCACGTACATGTTTAACAACATAATATTTTTTTTAAAATACAAGGAATTACGTTATGACAACTCAAATATTATTTCTTATGAACTTTGATAAAAAAAAAATTGGGCAGGTTATTTCGAAAAAAGTATGAGCAATTTTTATTAGTAATCCTGTTTTTTATGCGTTCAAAGTCTAGACAATCTAAATTTTCAAACATTATAATTTGCCTGATTTATATGATAAATTTGTAATATCCGGGATATTGACTTCAATTAGAGAATTTTTTGCTTCCGTTTTGACCTAGTATAAAAAGGCGACTGTAAAACTAATTGAACATCATATTTGTTTCGAAGAGCTTTAATATAAAAAATAAATAACTTTAATTGAATCAGGTAAACTAAATTATTTTGCGGATTTACCAATTTGTGTCATTTATTACAAAATTAGGACTAAAAACGTTTAATGTTCATGGTTTTTACAGATGTTACAAGCCAATTATATCATTATGGTACATTTAGCTACGTTTTCAGTTGCAGTGGTTCTACTTATTGCTACACTTGGGGATAACTCGGTCTCTGCTCAATGTTGTTCAAGTCATTGCGGATGGGGTTGTTATGGCCGATGTGCTGATGGAACCAGATCAACACCTTGTTGCGGCTATGGACCATGTAATTTCTTCTGTTGTGCATGCAAAGGAGGCTGTAGAAGACGAACAAGATCTCTATTTAGTGGTCAAGCGGAAACCGAAACAACTGATTCGTTTGATCAATTTGATTTAAATAAGGATGGAGTTCAGGATGTAGCGGAAGCGTACAATATGAGCTTATCTTGTGGGAAGAATTTGACAATAAGAGAATTTCAGCCAGTTTTTGCTGAATTTGATAAGGATGGTGATGGTATGTTAAGTTGGATGGAAATGAACGTTTAATGGGAATAGTGGGATAAAAACATGGATTAATTGACTTTTCTTTGAATCTTTCTTTTCTTATAATTCTTGAAAAATTTTAAAGTTAAAATTCAATTTTTGTATTATTTCATTTAAACATTGAAAATAAATATTTATTTAGCAAACAATTAACAAAATATTATTTTACATTAATAAACCACCTTTTCATCACTTTTGAGCAAAAGAAACACTGCCCGTTGCAATATATAACGAAACAAACTTGGACCTCGTTTTCGATCAATTTTATGAAATATTCCAATTTTAAGTACAAGTATTTGATAAGTTTTAAAAGTTTTCTTGAACAACAAGCTTTGGCTAGTTTTTCTTTGATCAAATCTTACACAATTCAGAATTTTTGACGAGATGGGTAAAGGTTGACTACCAACGTCAAATATAACACCCATCATAATCAGTGTTGTAACTAAAGCAGAAGCTATACTTCCTTGAATATATATATTAAACAGATTGTGATATCTTACAAACGTGAAAGCCAATCCGATGGATATTACAGAACCATAAATTTCTGCAACGGGCCAAAAGTGGGTTTGGAGACATTCGTTAACCAAAATTGTGAAAATCTGCAATTGTCTGTAGTATACTATTATTAAACGACAAACTAGTCTTGGACTATTTTCTTCTATACATTTTAAGAGTTTTAAGAAATCATTCAAATTGTCTGTAAGTTCTTTAATGACAGTTAACCAAACTACCACTGTAAGCATACTAACAACACATGCGTAAAAGTAGGTTGGTAATTTTACAAGAATTATAAACAAGTTGAAAATAATTTTTAAAAAACAACATTCGAAATTTGATAGTAAATTTATTTCCTGATTCTGAATTAAAATTGCTAAAGTCAAGTCCACAAGAGGAAAAAATATCAGGAAAAGCATGAAAATCGTTAAATGCGCAAACAATATTAAAACCAAGAGAACAGTATCCTTTTTACATTGATGACGTGGAATACAAATTGAACGAGATCTACTAAATAGTTCGTTGGGTGTTTTACAAATAATGTTCAATAAGCAGCAAAATTCACTCGCACGACTATAATATCCAACTCCGTAAATTTCTGCAGTTGACATAATTATCATAACAAATCCGTAAAACAGAACTCCAATAAAATTAATTTTTGAACTACAAACTATATTTAGAATTAATTGTATAGTTGATATTACAAAGAATAAGAAATTTATAACAAATGATTTGAATGTCCCACTGGAGTCTTGACTGGGAACGTAAAATTGAATTTCGTTTGAATTGAATGAAAAAGGGATAATCGTAGGAAATGAGTGATGACTTATTTTGCTTAACACAGACACAATTTGAATAATTTTTGAAGAATACATTATTTTTTATAGATTTTAGTGCTGACCTATAACACAATTCAATTTGGGAGTAACGTTAGAATTTAAGTAATGTGCTTAGATACGCATCTGAATATGAAGGTTATGCTTTCTTTTTGAATTCTGAATTGTGATATAGTTTTTTCATTTGAATTAGGGATTTGTTGTAAAGAATTCAGTCTTTTTATACTAGTAATAACCCATCGCAGTCCAATATTTAGTGAAATATATATTCCGAATTTTTGCAAAAGATATACACTGACCTAAGCGATTCTAACATGAAATTGTCTATTGAATCATCAAAATAATTGTATATTTGTATGACAAGCAGTCATATAAAGTTTTGATTGTATAATGCCGGTATTAATTTCTCAATTAGAAAATCACGTATAAACAATGTCAAAAGAATATAAATTGACATTTCAAACAAATATGTAAAGACAAGCAAACTATCTCATTTTTTCAGAGAAATAACATAATTTTATAAAAACATTTGTGCGTTCTGACAGTTGTCGGGAAAGTATTAAAATATTTGTAGAACCGTAATGTGTTTGTCTTTCTGCCATTGAAAGGTAAAAGACAAAATAGGTCAAATACTGTCAGTTCAAATATAATGTGATGACAAGTTTAGATACTAATTTTCCCGTTAGCGACCAACAAACCCAATGCCAGAAAAAGTGAACTGTTTTTTTTTTGCATTCAAAGTACTAATAATTGCTTATCTGCAAAGTAGTCTTAAAAAGAAACCAGATATTTCAGTCAAATACAAAAGGATGGTGCTTGAATCGGTGTTACTGGGAAAGTATTCAAATTACATCACTTATTAGTAACTTTACGTCAGTTTACTTTTAGCCCGTAAATTGCATAACTTTCGCAAGAATGTCCAAGTTGAATCAACTAAAAAACAGCTATCAAGTTTAAAATCAATGTTATACTGAAAAAAACTTATTTGAAGAATTTCGTATCAACTTTGTATGGTTTTTCTAAAATGTCTGTTTAAACGTTTTACTCGGAATTTTTCGATTAAATATGTATTTATTCAACGCAGACAGGATTTATGATAATGACAATTCAACTAATAATTGTGTATTTTTGATTCTAAAACTTGTTGGTCTGTGCAATCTCTTCTATTTACACAATTGTAGATTTTATTATTAACCAAAAATTAATTACGTCTGTAGGTTTAGCCAGTAAGAACCATTTATGACACATGTTCGCAAAAATACTTTAATTATTTGGTATTTTTAATGATATAATGCTTATAATTTTTTTAATATCTAACTGAAATTAAACTTTTAACAAGCTGACTAGCAAGTTCCGTTTTGAACAACTATAAATACAGGATTTAAAAGGCATTTTAAGCAACATATTACCTAAACATTTTATCCAACTTCAACTTAAATTTATTTCGAGTAAGTACTAATAAATATATTACTGGTTTTTACACTCGCTTTCAACCTTTTAAAAAAAATATATGTTAATTACCTTTTTTTCAACAGATTTTTGGAAGCTTTACAGTTCAATATGGCACGTTTATTAGTCTTGACCATCGCAATGGTAATACTTATTGCTATAATAAGCGAAAATCAGGTTTCCGGACAATGTTGCACTAGTAACCGTGGTTGGGGTCGAGGCGGTGGCAAATGTAAAGACGGAACTACATCAACACCTTGCTGCGGATATAGAAAATGTAATTTCTTCTGTTGTGCATGCAAAGGGGGATGTAGACGTCCACAAGGAAGATCTTTATTTGAAATACAACCAGAAACTCAGCAAACCGACTCTTTCAATCAGTTTGATCTAAATAAAGATGGTTATCAGGATACAGCGGAGGCGTACAATATGAGTTTGTCATGTGGCAAAAATCTAACGGCTGGGGAATTTCAAATTTTTTTTACAGAGTTTGATGTTGATGGTAATGGTAAACTAAGCTGGGATGAGCTTAATGAAGAGTAGAAAAAATAAGGTCTAAAATACTGTTAAGTTATATAATTGGCTTTACATTTTTTGAAACTTTAATAAATTGAGTTTATATTGCAATTACTATTAAATTATTGATAAATAGTTTTAGAGTTCCAATTTTTAGAAATTTCTTTGCATTATTTCTGTTTATCTACATAATTTTACAACCAGTTGCATGCAAATATATTCAAATACAAATAAAATAACTACTGAACATTTTTCAATACTAATACTGTTGTTATTCTAATATATTTAAAATACATATGTATAACTGACTATTCATGGCTACAAAGGTTAATATATTTAATTTGTTAAGGCAATGCGTCTGAAATTTGTTTTAAAATCTAATCCAAATGTTAAAAATGCGGGATCTGGTTTTATCGTTTTTTCCCCTTAATGTCCTCAAATCGTATATCATCATGAAAACACAACATGTGCGAAAAAAGATATTGTATAAATTTTAAATATTAGTCTTCTTGGAAATTAAGATGAAATTGGAGTTGAATCACCCATGAATGAAGTCAAGAATATGCGTCAGACTTTTTTCCCGGAAACATTAAAGTTTATTTCAAATGTGCGATGTGCGACGTTGAATAAAAAATTATCTTTATGTGTTAAGTTTTTTTTAGCTTATTGAAATGTGGCTTGTCGAATATTATTTTAAAAAAGTTTAACAAATAAACGATAAAACTGTTTGTTGTTTGCGATTAATTGAATAATATTTTTTTACACATATTAATTTTAATATGCATGCACCATGTTGTCTGCTAGTATTGCCGACTCTTCTAAAGCGTTCTTCAATAAAGTTTTTGATGAACATATTTTAGATATTAAAATATTCAAGCCAGATGAGCTTCGCCAAAAGTGTGATGACTGGTGTCTTTTTTACATCTCATAAAGTATTTGATATTCTAATTTTTGATGATATCACACTTCTTGATCAGTAAATTTGTTTGAAATCATAATATTTAACTTCTACATGTAATCTTAATGGTGGCATAGACCAACTGCACAATAATTCTAAAAATGACGTTCATTTAGTTTTTTGTAATAATATTGCTACTGTATCCGGATATTTGACGTTAAATGATTTAACAATCCGGTTCCGTATCAAATAGGTATAAATACACGATTTTTCTGGCACAGGGCAAAAATTAATTTAAATCTTGTCAAACGTACCAACCGTTTAAAAAAATATCCGATTTAAGTTACTAAACAATCACACGAATTATTTTGTTTGTATAAATCATTTACATATAATAGATTGAAGTAGTTTTCAAATTAAAACTTTTTCACAGATCTTAAAAGATTCTATTTTTCGTTATGGTACGATTAGTTGCCTTAAATATTGCAGTATTTCTGCTAATTTTTGTTCTTAAGAATAACTTGGTCTTTGGACAGTGTTGTCCAAGCTCAGCTGGTTGGCCTATTTATGGCTTGTGTGGCGACGGGACGCAATCAACACCTTGTTGTGGCTATGGACCTTGCAATTTTTTCTGTTGTGCATGCAAAGGAGGCTGTAGGGAACGAAGAGGTAGAAGTCGTATCAACTTGCAGCAAGAAACTCAGCCAACCGACTATTTTAAACAGTTTGATTTAAACAACGACGGATTTGAGGATATACAGGAAGCATACAACATGAGTTTGTCTTGTGGAAGGAATTTGACAAGGGGAGAGTTTCAAAAAGTATTTACTGGGTTTGACCGCAACGGTGATGGCAAATTAAGTTGGACGGAAATGAACGAACAAGATGAATAACAACACAAACATTTTAGGAAAACGATACGATAAATTTATAAATATTTATTTAAAATTTGTTTCATTTGGTTATTTCTATTCAACACAAGAAATTAAATTTCAATTACTAAGCACTTTTGAAAATTAAATTTTTATTTATAAAGTCTTATTGAAGTCATTTTCAATTATACTTGGATTAACAATAGCGAATTAGTAACACAATCAGTAAGCACACGTAAATAATTCATTATTACATCATGAGTAAACGCAAAATGTTGCCCACAATTTATCGAAAGTGGCTGTTGTGCTTGCCACATTTTTCTTAAATACTTACTAAAAACTCCACTACGTCCATTCAAAAGCTTATAACAGTTTTTTAAATGTTCCACACTACGATCTCGCATGGATGCACTCAAATGTAAAAAGAACATTATTAATAAAAACGCTCCCGAACAAGCTACAAAACATGTTAAGGATACCAATATCGGAACTACATCATTAAACATTACAGCAAACCACAAAAAGAAACTTTGAACAAATAAACTCAAAATAATCAAATTCAACGTCAATGAACATAAAACTGGGCGTATATTCACAAATACTATTAAACACTCTCTGTACAGCTTAAGAGATGTTGTACTTTTGTTATTTATTTTAAACGCTTTAGTTGAAGCTCTCATGTAGCCTCCACCTGATAATATAATTACAAAGCCGACCATTGTCTCTAAACACATGTCTCGACTTCCACAAACCACATAACAAAAAGCAGATAAGCAAAGAGAACAAGTCCAAGGTAGCCACTTAGTTTGGTCAAATCCTAACTCCTGAAATACGGGTCTTAGGGGGGATTTACAAAAAAGAAGTAGCCAAATGACTTTTTAGGCAAATTAAACTGACCAAAAAGAATTTTG
>JAQIWN010003401.1:0-13224 GCA_034699025.1 Entomobrya cf. arborea Gr-Col-00668
TAATTAAAGAGAGGAGAAAAAGTTACATTTCATTTTTAGGACGAATGCACATTCAAGTAGTTCCTTTGTGAGTGAGCTAAGAGCTTACTACAGAGAAGTGAGTTTAACTTAAATGGGGGAAAATACTTAATAAAAAGAGATTCACTTCTTTGGCACTCATATGAAATGCAGAAAAATCGAGGGAGCGAGAAAGTAGAAGAGATATCTGAATTTTAAAAGTTCCATTTTATACTACTAACTTAAATGGCTTGCCGCTCTGAATACTTACCAGTAGAGAAGATGCAACAATGCATACATAAATAAATCACTACCAAAAACAAATAAAAAATAGGTACATGCATTATATGTGTACTACAAAATTGCTGCATTACGATAAGCATGTAACGAAACCTATCATGCATTGAAATTCTTTTGCTGTAATGATGACTATAATGAATTTTAGCGCACCAAAACAAGTTACATGAGACACAGTTGTAGACTGTTACGAAAAGATGAAAATAGGATGTATTTGGTTGTACTTGAAACACAACTTGGAACAGAAAATTTAAAGGGAACATCGGTGGCAAAAAAAGAGATTGAAGTTGAAATGAAAATAGTTTTTCTTCAAGATTTCTTAGCCAACTTCACAAAATCTCTAGCTACCTAAAACGAAATCGATAAGGCTACTTACTGAAGAATATTTTTTGAAAAGGGCTACTAACTACTACAGAAGTATATCCAGCCAAATAGAGAAAACTAAAAAGTTTACGTTGTTTCGATGTACTAGGGACATAACCAGACTTGCAAGGAACGTTGGCTAGATCTTAAATACCTATCTATGGAAACGAACTTCGTTTGGAACAAAGACTACAAATTTTTAATGTCGTTGTTTCTTGTGTACTGACTGGATAGCAAAATGCCATTACAATGATTATTTCTTTTTATATTCTGCTCCTTATACTATATTATGCTACTAGCATTATCATCAATGCAGCAAACGAACAAACCAACTAGCAACTATTTACAACAACTTTGCTCCTGACCCTCTCTTTCCTCTCTCCCTGTCTGCTAGTTTGTTTGCAAACGAGTTAAGTGAGTAATGCAACTGAAATCATAAATGGAGGTGTAGCCTTAGCCCTAACTTTGTTCTTTAAACAAAACAAAAATAATGTTGTACCTTACTTTATGCTTGTAATTGTATTGCACAAGTTTTGCTCCCCAACCAAGTCAACCAAAACTACATGTATATATGCAATATGCAATACTAATATAAAGATATCACAGTTTCAAAAAATACAGATTCTCGTTCTGGAAGCTAGTTGTAAAAATATAGACAAGTTTGTATGATAATGTGATATGCGCACTTTTTATATTTTATTATGAAAGTTACTATTGTGAAGACGTTGTTCGTTTTCCATATAGCTTACTCCGTCTTTCTAGCGTAAGCCTATTGGAAAAAAAATACAATATTCTGTATGCGTACGTGCTTTGAAAACTACTTTTCTCACTAATATTAAGATATTCTAGTAATAGTATCAAGTTCAGCTCAGGTATCACTGGCAGAGGGAAAAAAGAGTTACTTAGTGGAAAAACTATTTTCATTAAAATACATCATCTTAAGTTCATTGCTGAAGCAGCAATGAACGGTGAAAATGGAAGTGCGTAACATAAAATTCCAGGTTTAGACCAATTTAACAGATAATTGACAAACAAGCTTGGACACATGTCTTGTCCTGTTTATGTTGCAACCTGGCAACCGGAAAAATACATGTATGCTAAAGTTATTAGAACAACATTGCGTACAGCTACAACGTTGAACATTCATAGCATATCCATATTTTCAAAAATATATGGAATATCACAAGTTTTTACCACCGGACGAGCCAAAAAAGTATGCCAGAGTACATAGGTTGCGTTGATCTAAATGCGTAACCCGTCATTACCATTTTTTTCTCCTGCAACTTGTTTCGAAAAATTCTAATGAAAACTGTCATCGCTAGGGTGATGATGATGGCACAGATGTCACTGTACTATAATACCACTGTCACCAATAGGTACACCATCATAACACAAACTTTCAATGCAATACGTCCGTCCCAAATGAAGATGCATTATTATTACACGCTTGACAGCCATAATAGAAAGTATCATTGACATACATTTTGAGGAAAAGTGTTATGACAACGATTGAAACACTGCGATCAGCATAGCACATTGGTTTGTCTTGTGGTTGCTGGCTGTGCTATATTTATAAACATATATAATATGTGTCTTAATTTTCCCTCTACAACGTTCTGCTACCTTATTGAGTACTAGTAATAATGATATTATTAAGCTAAGCTGTAATCAAGCGTGAAATTCTATGTTTATAGAGAGTCCTCTGAAAATGAACTCTTTTGCGATAGAAGGAAAGTAATTTGTGCACCAAATAGTGCTACGGTATTGTATTGTGATGATGATCATCATTAATTTGTACGCGTGCTTACAATTTGTATGCATTACGTATTGTTATAATAATCGTGGTTGTGAAGTATGGCATTACCTTAATAATACTGATAGACAGGCCAGGCTTAAAAATAGGAAAGTTTTAATTCTGTTTTGAGAGTCAAATTTGTAGAATCTTATATCTTCTTTCATTTAACTCCATTCATTAAGACTAATCAGTTGGCAAAAATGCAAAACAAGACCCATTTGTCAAAATTATTGTTGCTATTATCATTATGTTTTTTTTCTGCTGGCAAAGATGCATTATTCATTTTGTTACATTATGGTTGTGTTGTAAGTAACCCAGAGCCAGAGTTGAGTTCACTAATATTTCAAATCAGAACTAGCAATAATGTTCGTATCACCATGTTTTTACGCATATTATGCACTCTATTTTCATGCGTTTACAAACCCTTTTTGTAATAAATTCATGTGTGTGGAAGTATTGTTTTTTATTTGTGAGAGTGGTGTAGGGAGAGGCCAAAAGAGCAATTAAAGTATTTTATTTTTAAGCTACTTTTAACTCGAGGATGAGGATGAAGAAAATGAAGGTGTTGGTCCATCTTTAGTTTTGTATCTTTTTTATAGCTATGTTTTGTAGAGAGAAAGTCTCAAGGTGAAACTCATGTTATGTATTTAAGGGATGTGATCATTAAGGCATACTCCCATAATTTTCGTAGTCATGTCGCAGAAATATTTTGTTATCAAACTATCATAAATTGTGATAATTTGTGCACGATACTTGCATAGTATGCACTATGCACATAATTGCAATTATTTATTTTGCAAAGTGTTGTTGTTAACATCAATTGCTGTCAATAACGGTTTCGAAGTTTGAAGGGGTGATAATTACTTTGAAATATGTACGTTTCTAAAGTGCATTTATTTTTAATAAATAGTTTGAGAGTGTGACAAGTAATAAAAATTTCACATATGTTTTGCTTGCGGGCTTGCGGCATTACGGATATGAGTCTGCTGAGTGTGCTGTTGGAATTAACTTAATGCAAGAATGATAAAATTGAATGAGGATGTAAGGAACAAACATAAAAATTCTGTTTTAAGTGTGCAAACAGTGAATGTCTTGTTTTCTAATGCAAAATGGGTGTACAAATGAATACATGCTAAAGGAAATGATAAATGACACATTCTTGCCAAAATAAAAAAAAAATCCTCCAATTTTTCGCAAACTTGCCATCATATGTTAAAGTTAAAACTATAACTATCAGTAATACAGTCTTGAAATAACAACATAGAAAAAGAGAAAAATCTCAGGTGAATACTAAAAAATTTAGTGTCAGAGAATTAAAAAAATATTTGCCTATGCAAAACTGCCTCCTCCACCTCCTTAGTTTTATGCACTTACTTATGCCACACTAACTAAACTTCTTTTCTTGTATATTATGTTCGTTCGTACTAACATGTCTCTCTCCTTTGCTTATGACCTATTTTAAATTTTAAAAGTCGGTCGAGCAAGCGTTCTATCACAGTGAAGAGTATAAGTGAGTAAATGTGGTAAAAGAACATATAAAGTAGCAATTTCGCTGTTATAAAATGCTGAACTACACCTACATTCATACTTTGTTATGTTATTGTACAAAGCGAGTTTGAACCATAGACATTTCAATACATGAACAGCAAGACGATTATGTTATATTTTATTTTTATGTACATACATTGTCGTTTCTCTCTCGCATCTCTCAACAAGTCAAGTACACCATTTTCCTCCAAGTCTGCCTATTTGGTAACATTATACTACTAATGCACAGGTAAAAGAGAGACAGTCAAAAAGCCAACACACCTGGGGTACTGTTTATCGATGACATCATTTTTACAGTTTCACCCAGCAGCATTCATTGTTGGAGTCAGCTAAGCAAAAAAATACATACATTACCGTGCAATGACGGCAATTGTACCAAGACTTACTTTACTTTGTTCACTTGATTCAGCTGTTGGGTACCTTTTCTTGTTGTTTGCATGAAATACACACAAAGTACGACAAAAACAAGCTTTTATAATCATCTTCGTTTGGCGATCATCCCTTTTGTATTCTGTTTACATGTAAATAAATAGCCTTTTTGTTTGATGTAAATACATATATGACAAACATTACTTGCTTTGAAAATGGGGATTTGTGGTTCTGCTCCAAATAATACATGCTTTCCGATCACATCACAACCATAATCGTATCGTAATCCTGAAGAGATGTATGATTCGTTTTATATTTCATGTGTAAATTAAAATATATTTTTTGCCGAAAGCCAGGTAGACATTCCCAAGATTAAACTACTAAATATAGGGTCCTATTCGATTTCCTTTGGTTAGTAAACATCACGAGAAATATTGGAAACCTTAACTGAGAGAAAATTGGAATAGTGTTTACTCACTTTTTGACTTTTCTCTCTCAAGATTATCAGCGCAAGGTTGGACTGTTGTTAGATACCTCGGTAGATGTATGTCGAAAAAACAGTTTCATTTAGTTTTTATAATGTCGATTACTCCTCAGTCCAGTACTCACTCCAACAGTCAAGGGAAGACGTATTCAATTTATTCCGTTTTTCCTCTTTTTTCCCAAGTAATTCGGCCAAACATATTTTCTGCCCCTTCACTCCGCTTACTTGCGTATGCATACTTGCTTACCATGTTTACAGGGCAGCAACCAGCCGCCGCCATCACTACTAAACAAATCATTAACAATTCACAGGAGTGTTCCTTTTTACCATTTGGGAGAAAGAGCAGTCCTTCAATAATAAATAACTCTTGGATCTATCTAAATAAGTGCTCAAATATTGTTTTAATGGCCCTACCTCTGCTTCTTCGTCCACGTCGTCGTTTTCCCCCTTCTGTAAAAATTGTTTTACGTTTTTCCTTGTTTCTTGACATGTGGTGCTTTTGTGTGTATGCAGGCTATACATAATTTGAAGTATTTATGGCATATTTTCTCCATTTCCATCTACCTGAAAATTCTTTCCCTTCTCTAGCGGTACAATTACCTGTATTTTTGTACATTTTTTCCAGTAGTATAGTAATACATTATATGGTGTTCATTTATATGTGGGTACGTATAGAAGTTTATTAGTTGATAACCAAGTTGAGAACATGGTATAGCGTGGTAGTTATGGTTGTGGTGGTTGAAGACGGACAAAAATCGTTTAAATAATAAATGTCATATTGTCTCGGGAAATCACACTGTGCTCAATACCCCTCTCTCTCCTTGCAATACCTTTTATATGGGTGAAAAAAGTAAATAAATGAGTATTGATGTGAGATTGTCACACATACATATGTATACCTTTCTCACATAATATGCTTCATTTCAAATGGCCAGATCAAATTAAACTCATGAAGTGTTGTAAATATACCTGTATTGTAGTATGTGCTGTTTTTATACATTCACACAAGGTATTTATTAGTAGTCCATAAAATCCAGTCCTTTTTTATACAACCACACAATTTATATACAACATACAAACACCTAGTACCAAATACCAACCTCGTTTGTGAGGAATTGTGTTGAGTCACCCACTACCTGCATCACCATTACCGTCATGTAGACAATACCAGAATGTTTAGAAGAGAAAAAAATGATGAGGAACGAAATCCATAATTCTCTTCTCTTTAAAATGTTTTTCCCTTGAAGCAAATTTCAAAGTTGATGTGGAGTCGACCTTTTTTGATTTTAGGTACGCATTTATCAGCATTAGAACCAGAAAACATTTTTTCAGGAAGAACTAAGAGCTTTTAAACCATATTAAGAATCTTCAAAAGTCATTGTTCCAATAAAATTATTAATGAATAAAGGGATTCATTTGCTGAAGTATGCTAGATGCTTTACTATCCACTGTTTTTTCCGGACTTTAGACTAGACACATAATCAGCCTTCCAAAAAAATAAATTATAATGCGAATTTGCCTACTTATAACTTATATCTTTTTCTAACCTGGCTCATTTATTTGATTCCACTCTTTTTTTGAGTAATTTCTCGCCCCTTTGTATGCAGTCATCTTTACATTTTCAAAGAATCAGCTTACTAGCAAGCTGACTGTAAATTTCCTTCGTAGTATGCATACTTTACGTTGGATTCAATTCAGACGATCATACCGACGATGATGATGTCGAAAATTATTGTTCTTTGGTTATAGTACATAAAATGAGTGCTGGCAATAATAGAGAACGAACCACACGCATATAATTTTATACACAGGGTTGATGAGTATTTAGTGTGATGACAATGGTATGGCGTATGCATGATAGGGATGTTGATGATTGCAGTGTAGCCGCGAGAATCTCTAGGAAATACGTTGAACTGTCAGAGGGAGTTGTGAATGTGCTAATGAACTTGTTTAGAAGCAAATAGTACGGTTTTGGTCATATTTGGAATCACCAAGGTCCAGTTTTAGTACGATGGACGTTTACGGCAAATAGGAATGATGATGATAATAAAACAAAAAAAGGTAACTTGCCAGCAGTTGGGCCTGTCACTTTTTTGCAAACTGCAAGTAAGCGCCTAAATAAAAGAGAAATGGTCATATTAATGCCATTACACGTCATTTACACACACAATATCGCGCTACGAAATGAGATGTGTAAAAATATGTGTAATTATTATTAGTATAAGTATCAATAAATACATATCGAGTAAGTTTTTATGGAGGTTTTTTTGTTCATAATAATGCAAATTGTTTGATGGGAATTAGCAGTTGTTTCAAACTTTTTTACTGGTTTAGATGAAGTTTGCAAGTTAACTGTTTTTTCGTATTGATTGACATCAAGTGATGTCTCTTGCAAATTACATCTCTTTATATTTACCATCCTCCTGTTATTTTCATGTGATAATGAAGAAAGCTATGGGAGGGAGCATTGAAGCGAAAAAAGTGCGAAAAAATATAGCTGTATTTTTTTGTATGTGTTCACATAAAAAATGCACTTCATACTGTATATGGGCATGGAAAATAATACCTTTTGCAATATTTTTTTTTAAACTTCAGGCACGTGATAGAAAATGACTGTGGTAATTACAATTCATATAAGTGGGTTTTGTACTGTTCGTCAAGAAAAAAATTCTTTCGTTTACGACAATTCGAGTTTTGTTACGGTACACAAATTCAATTTCCCAATATTTTATTATTATTATCATCATCCTTAGGATTTTGTCTGTATTTAAATCGGCCAAAGGGTTTATGACGTCATGTTAGACTTAATATTTTTCTTGTATATATTTGGTTAATTTTTTAAAGAAAGGAAACCACATCTGATCTTTTGGTTATCCCATAGCAGCAGCAAATAACTTGCTATAAAAGCGTAATACTTGAATTGTTAAAACTACAATATTTGTCTGTGTAGTAAGTAAACCACTATTATGCGGTGGTAGGAAGGAAAAAGGAAGTAATATTATTGCCAATCCCAAAAGAATTTCTGCTTGTTCATTTTATACTAGGCACTTAGGTACTAAGTACATCTAACTTTGCGTTTATGCTGGTGGTCCCTCTTGCATGATGAGATTTTAACAAAAGTATTCCTGTTGACCTATGCACAATAAAAATATGCAATACAGTATTTTTCTGTGATAACTATATCCTTCGTTTTTGCTTTCATAAAATGATACTGTTGCATAAAAGAAATAAATATTGCGAGCTGGTTGTTGCATCGTGAATGGTTATAAGGGCTGCTATACTTAATTGTTGACATTATAATTATTATTGTAATTACTGAGCCTTCCTGTTTGGTCCGAACTGTTCTCTCGTGTCCATAATTGTTTAATGCCTTTAAAAAGATTTATGCTAGAATTCATCTTATTATGAATTTTGTATTAGGGGGAATACAGTACACCAGCACAACGCACGTACAATGAGCTCAATCGATTTTTAATTTGATTTAGTTTCATTATAAAAGAGTGAAACAAGGTTTTTATTGCACTAGGGTCCCATCAGATCTCCTGCTAACTAATTGTATGAGACTTTGACTGTGCAGATTTTCTTTTGAATTTTATTGTCACTGTCACTGGTTTTGTATAAACATGTGTCTGTCTGTGGTCCTTTGTTATGCTGGCCTACGTTTACAAAAACAAAATTGTCTTTGATAATAGCACAGTAGCATGGTCGATAATTTGGAAAAATCAACTTGAAGGTCCTTTTTCTTGCCGATATCAACTATATAGTTCCTCATACTGTTTTGTTATGCTATTGGTGCATGAGCCATGCAAAATGTTTGAACATTTGCTGTTGTGCGTGAACAAGCGTTAGCGGTGGCATTTTAAGGAACCGTGCAATGTTGTTGCTGGTTTGGCGGTGATGTAGATATTCTGTACACAACTTATTCAATTCAGTTTAAACTGTAGTATCAAAGTTTCCTCAGCAGTATGCACCAAACAATGTAAACATAATTTCCTTCGTTGCATATTACGTATTTAAAAACATGTAGCTATTAGGCAGTTCATTCTTGGTAGACTCTTAGACTTGACGGCGAATTGAGCAAAATCATACAAAGGCAATCTTTCATTATGATGATTATCATCATCATATAGCCTCAGGATTGAAGGAATGCTATCTTCTAGCATTAGTCAGTTGATTTGATTTGGTAAAATTAATTGAGAGAGATTTCTTCTTAAGTTAAAAAATATATAACATACTAGAACAGACACCGCATCGACATGTATGCCAGACAAATACCATCATCATCATATTATATTCGGCATCTATATCAAAACAGTTAATTGTAAGAAAAGGGTAGAAGCAAGGTTAGACATATGTATCTTGTATACTCAAACAAACTTGATGCGTGCACTGTACACGCAACACGTTTGCGATCATCATCATCACGATCATATTAGCATTCAAATAATAGAGTTCAAGCCAACTATTAATATTATTTAACATTTTCTGTTTGTTAATTTCCTGTTGCTGTAGTATTCAGTCCGACAGCCCTTCACCTTGACTGTGCAGTTTATCTTCTTCGTTTATATTAGAGGCACTATCATTATTTTATTTTGCTGCTGCGCCTTGCTTACGTGGATTGTTATAAAATTACCCTTTCTTTTACCACTGCTGCTGCTAAATTTTTATTGTTGGTAGATTTTATCATTGATTCTCATTCTCTCTTTTGATGAACAACATGACTGCTTGCCTACACACCTGCATCACTGTGATTACACAGATATGTGATGATGATCATCATCATAATCCGCAGCGAACGGAGCTAACTGATTTCTTTTAAAAAAGAAATCTCATCTGGTTTTTTGATGTGCTTATTTTATCTACTATGGCATGTGTATAAATCCGGTCAAGTACCAGTTGGCTACTTAAATAAAAGGCACCAAAGTGAATCGAGCCATAAGGGTATGAAGAAAGGAACATTGATGTTTTGTGTGTAATAGTTTGTATGTTGAAAGAGACGGTGGACGAACACGTAATATCAGTCAGAAGTTGAATAAATGATAGTCATCTTCTTCATTAGCCACGACTACTGATAAGATACCTTCCTCCATTCTCAGCAAACCAGTGCCTATAAAAGTCATCAAGGTGGGAGATGAGAATGATGATATTGCTACTTGGAACCACAGTTTGTACATGATATTGTGTGTGTATTAAATAAAAATACCAAGTTTTATGAATTTAATGAATATTGAATTTTGAAAACTGGCCGATCAAATTATATTCACATGCAACATAGCCGTTAGTCTGGTTGCATTTGGCTTGTAGCTCCTTTTTCACTTTATTTAATGATGATGGTGGTAGTAAAGGTGATAAAGTTATGCCACATTTAGTAGCAATGTGGTTTCCTCTTTTTAAAAATCATTTCGCAATTTTAATGTTTTTTCTTCTTAATATGACCTACTACTGAAATCGTCAAACTGACAAAACTAGCCCAGTTATTTTTTTCTCAAGATTAACTATAATTGCATGCAAGTAAGTAGATATTCCATTTCACGTACTAGATATTGATAGCATGCTTGAGCAAATTTTGGTCATGCTTTTGCGACACATGTTCATATTTTAAACTGTGAATGCCATAACAGATTTTTATTTTGAAAAAATAGCAAAAGCTGTACCATTTTATTTTTGTGTAACTATAGTCTGTCATTAGTCTGGAAGAGTGAATCGATAGAGAGAGAAATATCAACTTGAATGAACCCACATTGTTCATAAAATATATAAAATGATGGAAACCAGTCTTCAAAATTTATCTTGAAACTCCATCTCACTCTCATGTCATGTCCACTGATTTGACTTTAGAACAGAAAAGAACGATTTACTATTCAATTCAAGCAGTCTTTTGCCATTGTAATAAAGAAAATACATAAGATGATTCTTGGTATTTAACAATTGCAATGAATAACCCTCGGATTATCTGACGAGATGTTTATCAAAGGGATGTAGCATCGTTATTTTGCCATTTATTTTGCCGCATTAAGACCTACTATTAAGATTTAGGTTTATAGAACTCTGTTTTTTTCTGCTGCGTGTTTACTTGTAAAATACTTTGCAGAAATTTACTGTTAATTTGATGCTGGCCGCAATAATGATACCTCTTAACATTTTAGCCATGAACTACGTTGAATGAGACAATAACCTTGCCGTTAAGTAGTACATTTCCAGAAGGGGTTAAACATACAATGACGGGAAAGCCATCAAAGTGGCAAACTTTTTATAAACAGTGATTCTCAACTTTGCACGCTTGTCAGTGTTTGGGTGCCAAATAGTTTACAGTTGCTTTATATAATTGCTTTTCAGTATACGTACATTTACATTCCTTGTTTCGGTTGCAAAAGTTATGCTGCAGATTCAACCAAAGTTGTCGCTTTAGAGTAATACGCTTGCTGCTTTCGTACGATGCCTTTTATTTTTGTATGCTATTTAAGTGTCATAATAATTTTAAAAATGAAGAATAATTAATAACTTTGTCTTATTTTTGATTCACAGGTAAGATATGGAAATGATTCATTTTGGACTTCACAATGTTGAGGCGCTTTTAATGCAAACACGCGAAGCAGTAAGAAAGTATTCTTATACAGTAAGAAATTATTTTAAAACCTTTCCCAAGGATTTCCTTCAATAATTTTGTATCTTTTATGTGTTTACCATTTTGATTGTTCGCTTGAAAGTTGATTAAACTAAAAAGAAACTATTTAGGATAAACAAAATTTCGAAAGATTTAAGAGAAAAAGTTGCGAGCCTTTTGACATGAGAACTTTTTCTTGATCCTTTTATCACGTAGGCTGAACAAATAAGTATATTTGTTTCCATTCGATTTCTTGATGCGTGAAGAAAACTTTCCTTTGTTACTTTCATGACAAAAGGACAAACTTGAACGCGACTCACATGCCTTATTAACCATGCCTAATAAGCAACTATTCCGAAGATTTAGCTGTACGGGTAACATTTGCAAGGCTCTTTCTTTCAATTTTGGCGACGCCTCAATAAGTCAATTGATTCTTTTTTGAGAAGAGATAATAATGTATTAGAGCCTTTAAAGCTGCAAGTAAGGGCCAGTACGCTCATCGACTCATCCTAATAGGAAATCTTCCTTTCCAAAATTGTGGTGCATGAGCAAATAGATTATTTGTTCGATACAACGAAGGGTCTTTAAATTTGCTAACCACCCAGTTTAAAAAACTGCAAAGTGCATGGAAGCATTTAAGTTCAAATTCCGGTCATTACTCACAGATGATCAGTGTTCAGTCATAAGCCAAAAAATTGCATGCTTGCCATCAAACCTCAATGAATGTCAGTGTTGGTTGGTGTACTTTTTGATTTCATTAAACTAGAGTGGTTACTGCTTACACTTTATAAGCATTTGTATTTATGTACATACAAATAATATTTTACTATCATTAATCTATAATCTATCCCTCCTGTGGCATGCATTTGTCTTTTTACTTGTTTCCGTCTGCAGTCTCGAAAAGTAAATACTGCAGATAAATCCGATTAATAAAAAAATATAAATCGTCATGAAGTCGTACAGAAGTAAATAGCTCATTATTGGCCCTCATCAAAAATAATAAACAATAATATAAATTACATTTGTCACTTATCTACGTTTAATCTCATTCAAGGGTAATGCAGATTGACTTTCTTTAATCTGACGATAGCCATTTCGGCAGCATTGCAACGTGTATAATTTACTTAAACTTCGATATACTACATTCTGAAAGTAATAAGCTCTTGTCGTAGACTAGTATATTAAGTTTATGTAGGTTAGCTATAAACATTGGTTATGATAGCATACTTGTCGTAACAATGCATCAGGTTTCCCATGATACGAATTTGTGGTTATGTATGTTGTGAAGATGATTATATTACAATCTAATGGCAACAGACAAGAAGATATGTCTTTTTATAGTCACTGTCCCTGATTTTATTTTGATTGTTAAGACTAAAGACGATTCTGCAGAGAAGACAATTAAGAACTGTAATAGTGAATTGAATAGGGAATCGAATCGAGGCAGTTTTCCTCAGTCCATTTTGCGTATCCAGAAATTATTTTGAGTCTATGTTTAGTCGCTGAGAACCAATGTTTGGCTATATATAGCAGTATAATATGTGCTTTGTAGAACAAATTTTTTTATATTATTTTTCTACTTAGTGTATGGGTACTTGTCAAATTTAAATCAAAGCAAATTTTCATGTGCGGGTACCCAATATACATTAGCCAGCAATGTATGTATGTAGGTCTGTAATTTTTTAGCCATGATTTATTGAGCTCAAATGCATTTTTGCATGCTTTACTACTCTTGACCTACCGTATCCAATAACAATTTGAAATTGC